>JACXGM010037005.1:0-11230 GCA_016801145.1 Umbra pygmaea
TAAACAACGATCAATATTAACCAAATTTCTCTCTCATATTGCTCATCATAACCACTGAAAATTATAAAAACAACTAACCCAAATTCCAATTATTTTATATATTTTTTATTTTGCTGATCCGAAAAATGATCCGATCCGTGACTCTGATCCGAAAACCGATCCGATCCGTGAGTTTCATGATCCGTTGCACCCCTACTGGCGGTTGCTGCGCGATGCAGCATTTTGTATTTGTCAACGTTTTTATGATGCTTGCAGCATTGAATGCACTGTTATTCATTGAAATACACATGAGATGTTTCTTGTTGAGTTTTTTATAGACGTCGTAACCACCCAAATGGATCGTTGTTTGCTGAAAATCACATCAATCAATCAGACATACACGTGCATTTGTTTTTGAAAATGGTTACGACAGAGGAGAATTTTGACAGCGAGAGAATTGAGTTGGAAGATAAAGAGGAGTTTTGAAGGAGGTGGTAGAGGATTACCTGCCACGCAAGGCAAATCAGTTTACCCACATACAATATTTTTACAGATGAGTTTTAGGACATGTTGGTGACGGAAACTAATCAGTACAATGCACATAAATACAATAATGTTAATATATAAATAAGATACTGGCATAATGAATAACTAGCATGACACATAGTAATACAATACTGGCATAATGAAAAATAGCATAATAAAACCTTTGATTCTTACCTTTAAAATTAATTTTATTTAATGTCTCTAAGTGCTACACAGGCTTAGGTTTAGGTAGACATTAACAATTCTTAGTATTTTTTCAGAAAACCCATAAGGATATTCATCCTAGAATAACATAGGTTTTATAGGCGTTTTTAGCAGTTTTAAGCGTCCATGGGTTAATCAGCGTACACTGTTCTTCTGAACAATGTCTGGAACAACCCATTTTACTCAGATTTTCAGAGATATAACTATAACCAGCGTGTACAACATTTGCTGCCTTTGTCCTTGAATGGGGGCCACCTGTTTGACGCTTGTACTTTTAGAGAATTAATTACGTCACTGCTTGAACAACATGATTCTATAATTTTAAACACACCCCTTTCTATTAATAATTCAGTTACACAGAATGAGCAGCATACATCTCATTACTGTTGGGTCTGTTGGTTTTCTATCACTTTACTGCACCTACTAGTAAATTATGTACCATGTCAAAATATGATTTCTACCAAAAACAAATACTTGATATGGTTAGTGGTGTTGGAATGCTAATATTTTTAACAGACCGATACAGTATACCGATACAGTATATACTAGGGCTGGGCAATATTTAGGGCTCAAATATTTGTCATTATTGAGTTTTTGAAAATAATATCGAGAAGATTATCCCATATCGACATATCGCGATAACAGCTGGTTTTGTTCTGAAACAAAGAAACATCCAACACATGAGGAGTATTTCATATTTCTAGTAGTTCAGTTTTACCTGAAACGTCTAAACTAAATTTTTAATTTTTTGTATGTATTGTTTTTATTTGTTTATACAGCAGACTATACACTTTGATTTAATGAAGTCACAGCAATAGATATTTCAATATATCGTCAGGCATATTGTATCGAAAAAATATCTATATTATATTGTGATATAATTTTTTGGCCATATCGCCCAGCCCTAGTATATACTGTACATTTTTTTAAGGCACATCATGTATTTCAAATGTCACTGGATCCCAATGTAGGACTAGTAAAGGCTGCTTTCGAAATAATTAAAACATCTCAAGTTTGGGTGCTCCAATATTTTTTATAGGGGACACCATTTGTGTGATAGTATTACTATTATTGTTTTTATATTAGTATTATATTATTATTTTTAAAAGTACTTGTCAGTATTTAACAATAACTTTTACTGCCCTGTATATAACCTGGTACATTTGCCCTTTCATTTCTTCTGCAAATGCCACTTCCAGGCTACAAAGCTAACGATGATACAGTGGTTTCAAGGCATCTACCATACACCACCTCCAAATTGATCTGCTTAGCTGGTACCCACCTGTAGTGTGGTAAGCAGTTAACATTAGATGTTGGTCTAAGGGGGGACTACATTTGACTCTTTCCTCAGTATAACATAAAATCTGTTTTTCATTTTTAGATGAAACAATTGTAAATCCTGTTAAAACTGTTGCCTAAATGTACATTCTCTTTCCTGCACTCCATTTCCACTGGTGCCTGCCTTTTCTTTACAGCATTAGACACAAACATATGTACTTTACACTCATTAGCTTTTGTGATTGTTAACCAACAAACAGATCAGGCCCCTGCTCTACCTGAACAGAGAACACTATGAGAAAGATGCCTGCCAGAAGATGTTGGTCTTCCTTAATAGCGTCTGGTCTGAGAGAAGCGAACACTCTCCCCAGGAGCCTGAGCACAAACACACATCAGTCTCTAAAAGCAGTATGACCTCACGCTTCCAGGTGGACCCCTTCTCAACTGCCACCCCCCCTACCCCCTCGTATGCCCGTTAGCCCTGGACAAGACTGCTCTGCTGGAGCTCTTTGGCCCTTATTCCAGGTGTGGGAACAGCAGGAGAGACAGATATCAGCGGGAGTCTTGTTTTTCACGCATACATTTTTCCCAGGGCATGCAATGTGGACAGGGTTACCTGGAGCACTTTCTTCTCCCTGAATGAACTAGTAATTTTTACACTAACTTGTTTTCTCAATTTATGGCTATTCTGTGCGTGGGGATATGCTTTCATAACCCAGACTGTTGTGCAGGTGTACATGCACATGTGTGTGGCACATCTTTCAGACAGTGTGTAGATACCCCCCCCCCCACCTACACACAAACCGCATCAAAGTTGTGGTTAAAATATGATTATTTGTGGAACAGTTATTCAAGTCATATTATATTGTATATTTATATACTGTGCATCCGGAAAGTATTCACAGCGCTTCACTTTTTCCACATTTTGTTATTGTACACCCGTATTCTGAAATTGATTAAATTAGTTATTTCCCTCAAAATGCTACAAACAATACCCCATAATGCCAATGTGAAAGAAGTGTGTTTTAAAATCTTTATTAAACTTTATTTTAAAAAAACATTAACATAAGTATTCACAGCCTCTGCCCAATGCTTTGTTGAAACAGCTTTTTGCAGCAATTACAGCCTTAAGTCTTTTTGAGTATGATGCTACAAGCTTGGCACACCTATTTTTGGGCAGTTTCTCCCATTCTTGCAGGACCTCTCAAGCTCCATCAGGTTGGATGGGGAGTATCAATGCACATCTATTTTCAGATCTCTTTCCAGAGATGTTCAATCAGGTTCAAGTCTGGGCTCCGGCCGGGCCACTCGAGAACATTCACAGAATTGTCCTGTAGCCACTTCTTTGATATCTTGGTTCTTTGCTTAGGGTCATTGTTTTGTTGAATGATGAACCTTTGTCGTAGGCTAAGGTCCTCTGTGGCTCTGTATGTTGCTGCATTCATCTTCCCCTCAATCCAGACTACTCTCCCAATTCCTGCCATTGAAAAAACATGCCCACTGCTTGATGCTGCCACCACCATGCTTCACAATAAGGATGGTATTGGCCAGGTTCCCCAGATATGTGCCTCGATACAATGCTGTCTTGGAGGTAGGTCTACAGGCAATTCATTACACTTCATGACTTGGTTTGTGCTCTGACATGCACTGTTATCTGTGGGACCTTATATATATATGCTATATTTAATCAACTGAATTCACCACAGGTGAACTCCAATCAGGTTGTGGAAACATCTCAAGGATGATCAGTAGAAACAGGATGCACCTCAGGAGCTCAATTTTGAGTGTCATGGCAACTGCTGTGAATATGAATGTACAAACCTCTTATTTTTTTATAAATTTGCTAAGATTTCAAACACATTTCTTTCACATTGTCATTATGGGGTGTTGTTTGCAGAATTATGAGGGAAATAAAGAATTTAAAGGTAGTAACATAACAAACTGTGGATAAAAGTGAAGAGCTGTATATAAATCCTATCTACTATTCTGTAAAAAATTGATTTCATAATGCATATTAAGGTCAATGAATGGCCTGGACATGCTATTTGAATTGACAACATGCACAACAGTTTTTCACACAAGCAGACAGTCCGCTCCATTTATGCTCCATGAGACAGCATGTCTGGATCAACACTCTAACCTGCCTGTCAACCCATTTCATGACAACAACATTGCATTTTCGGTATCATTCCTAAAACCTAGTCATGTACATTGCAGTTAATCAGTGGGTAATTATTCACCCTTAAAGGACAATGATCTTGTGTACAGTGACTAAGCCTACTTCTGTCAAATTATCTGTGCATGACCTTATCCTGATAAAACAAATGTAAGTTTGCTTTTCCTACTTTTTTTGCTTGCCATTCTGAGGCTACATGTGTTGAATATCACACTTTGGTAAAAAACATATATAATTGAATTTAACATGTAGCGAGGGGTGCAAAAAGAGCTGTGTGGAAGCTTGTGTTCATTTGCTGTTTGCAAAATGCTTGATGCCGTTCTATCTGCCCAAGTGCAACGATGTGCCACCGCAGCTCTGCCTCTGTTGTGGAAGCTGCCCTTACCGATGTGGTGCTGAGTTGGCGCTACATGCAAAAGTGGGCCAATCTCTGGAGGTGGTGTGCCATGTGGGCAGGTTTTCACTCTTTGTATGCTTACTTTGCTTAACTCCTGTGTGGGTACCTGTCTGTTTGTGTGCCTTCATATGTACCGTCATAAGTAGGTACATTAGTGCACATGTATCTGCCCATAAAGCATGAAGTTTCAGCATCTTAGGCAGACAAGATCCAGTCTTTTGGCCAAACAGATCTCATTAACACTGTTCCATTCACAGTGAGCGCTGTCACAGCATAAAGCATGACACCTGTCCTCCTAGCAGATGAGCCCTTTGTCAGATGGATGCCAGCAAGCCATGTCAGCGATAAGCGTCTTCAGTCACAAAGGTCTGAATCCGACCCGTTTCACCTGGGTATGGAAATTGGAACTAACAACAGCTCAATGATCCCGCAGATACCATCTTGACATCTTAGTTTGAGACTTGGATATGGGTCTGCCAGCCACGGCTACAGCTTATCTGCTCCAATCCATCTGTACAACAGGCATTTCCAACCACGATTATGGAAACACCATCTGCCCGCTGCTATCAGTGTTATGATTCATTAACATGAATGCGATGACTGTCCAAATGTGTTTACCATGTCCACCCCAGTCCAGCCAAGGAATCCTTACACATTTATAACTTTTACTTTTTATTGAAAAGGTTTGGTTATAGGCATCACTGTGTTTGGGTCTGATTTACATTTAACTGTCATTGTCACACTGAAGGCATCTAATAATTAAATGTAGACAACGTACACCAATTTCATGTGGTTAGGAGAAAACAGCATGTGTTTTGCACCAGAGAGAGCAGACCTTGATACTGAACTGAACTCCCTGCACTGCCATCTTCATCCTCCTGGGAGGTCTGATCGTAGTCCAGGCTGCCCGACCAGATGGTCCTCCAATTAGGCGATGTCCTCCGTCACACCTCTAAAGTTAAACCTACAAGCCCAGATCTGGGAACAGCTTAACCCATTCTATCCGGTCCCATCAGATGGAAATAATTTGAATCTAACCTTGGATAAACTGTAAATCAAATAAAATGATTGTTTTATCAAAAATGTATTTAAACCTGCCTTTTGAGTGGCACCATTGAAGCCAAAATGCTGGTGCTCTGATGAACAGTGGAGGCTTCTGAGCTTTGTACCCTAACCTCAAGCCCTTTTCGGTCCAGTTGGACAATCTGGCTCAGTAATGTCTACAGTACAACCAGTCCATAAGGAAGCAAACGCAGCTGGGGAAACTCTGTTGCTTCAGGCATCTGAGAGTAACTTAAAAGTCAAAACACTGTTGAAAGAGATTAGTATTTTATTGTCTTGAAGTTACCCAGAGATGCATCTTGCCCACGAGGTTACATTTCATGTTCTCTGTCAGTTGTTCACCATCATTTCGTTTTTCACCATAGTTTGAAGAAACTGGAGAGAACTGTTTATTGGTAGGTTGACATGTAAAAAATGTGTGCAAGCTCACTCATTGCAATTCTATCGCATCGAACAGACCCCTCTAGACATAGGATCATTGGTCTGCATGCAAGTCCAATAACCTGCCTCTTTATTCGCCAGAAAAGTAATACCCTTTACTAGTTTTTTATAGCCTGTTAAATCTTTTCCCACATGATCAAGAACAGAGATGCAGCCATTCATTCCAGGTGTATTTACTCAGCTAAATGTCTTTATTTCTTGGCCAATGGGAGAATTTGTTAATCTCAAAGTCCCTAAAAACATCCCCCAAACTGATTTGTAGGCATTTCACACATGAAAGAAAGGAGCCCAATTTGCAAGACTGCAACGGCTGACGCAGAAACTCAATTACTGCACTCACCGCTTTGTGCCCGCTTGATCAATCAAAGATTACAGCACAGATGCAGTTTGTTTACAAAACCTACAGGCCTCCTCACACATAGCTACACACACAGACACATGCATACATCATCATTTTTATTTCACATCAAAGGAAATGCACAATAAAACTGCTGCTGATAATTCAACCGTACATTCCTCTGTGTACATTTAATAGAAACCCTAGTAGTCGTGGAGCATTTTTTTATTGACAGCAAGCTTCAGCAAGCTCCTCACTGAAGACCTTTTTACCCAGATAAAAAAAAAACTAGCTGTTGCTCCAAAACCGTGGGAGTGCTCCGAGTGTTATTAATTTTTCCTCTGAATAGCTTTGTTATTTCCTGTTTTTAGTTGAGGATTCTGTTGAGTTAGTTAACTAGTGTTACTTCTGCACTGGGAGGAATGCGTTGGAGGTTTGAGGTGGAGTGGGATGGGCAGAGGAGGGTGGTAGAGACACACACGGGACGTGCCTTACCATGATCAAATGAAATCCTCCCTGGATTGGCTGTTGTTGTTTTTTATAAGAAACTTCCAGCACATTACATACCTCAGACAGCTGCGGTCCTCACTCCTTATCTTAAACAATCAGAGAAAAACATACAACCTCACACCAGCTCGCCACTGCCGACACTGCTGTTTAATCATCTGGTAGAACATTTATTCCTAGTTCATGATTACTTTGCTTTCTAACCGACACTGTCACTTCGGCCTGACAATCCTCTCACTGCCTTCAAGGTGAAAGTTGGGGGAAGTGGAGATTCTAGTTGCAGATACCGGGGAGCAAGACATGTAGTATACACCAATTTTTTACCCTTTTTCAGACAGATGATGTTGCTAAGCTTATGTATCTTACATTTTCCTCCGGTTTCTCCACTCTCAATTCATCTTGTCCAGTTTCCCACTAACCCTGCGTTATCGGCAGCTCCGCAACTCCCTGGACAGATGCGGGATGGTGAGGGGCGCTCATATAGTTTATCCCACCACATGTCGCTCAGCCACTGATCCTTTTCGCATTGTTCATCCAAAATGGAAGCCTTTAGTCAGATCATGCATGTGATGTTTACACTTACCCATTTTACGATTGAATTTACAGGCGCTTATACACTACAAAAATAAGTTAAATAAAATATATGAACACAAGGTATTTCTTGCTCGTAGTAAGTAAAACAATCTGCCAATGGACAAATGACAAATGTCACAGATTTTCAGGGCGTGTTTACTAAAAACATGTGTTATTATCTAATACATATCTAGCTTGTTAAGTAAATACGTTTTATTTTAAATATTTTTTAAAATACTAGATACATATACTTTTTGCCAATGGAACAAGATTTTTAAGACAACTGTTGCAGTACAAGAAGTAGTTGGAGAGCAACATGACAAGATAGATATTCCGACTTATCTATCCCAAATCCCGGGCAGCGCTATGCAGAGCTGGGTTAAGTATTTTTTTAAAGAAGTCAGATTACAGTAATCAGATTACAATCGTTAAAAAAGTAATCTAACCAACCCTGGTGCTATGCCAATTTCCACTGCCACAAGCTGGAGAATTCGGGCAAATCCAGAGAAGCCATAGGCTGGAACCACTGTCTGTCATGATGTAGCTTGTCCTGCAAGGCAGTGATTTAGAACACTATGCCACGTGGACCCCCCACCTATGTATTTCACTTTATGAGCAACGGACCCATAATTTAACACATTTAGTCTGTATGGTTGTTTGACGGCAAACCTGAATGTATAGATGCCTAGCGGCTCTGATCATTTATGAATATCAAACTCTTCTACCAGCACTTAGATGAGCAACATCACACAATATTATTGGTTTTGCGGTGTCCTGTGGAGAAACATCTGACTTTTTTAAATTTATGTTGTTTATAAGCTTTTCGCACTCAGTAAATTTAGTAATTTTTACAACCTCTGGTGTGGGCTATTCAATGAATACCCTGTAGAGATGCTAATCCACATTTTGTTCTCATGCTTTTTAAGGAACTAAGAGCCCCTGTATGTGGACTCTTGCCAATAAGTGACATTTAGTAGACAATCAAACTATGCAGTAGTTGGGTAGGAAAGAGAACTAGAACTAGAAACCACTGACTTACAAGTACATTTTCTGTCTTTGGGGAGAACTTTTAATTAAAATGTTTTATAAGATATGTGTGATTGATTTATATAATTTAATAGCTCTTTGATCTGCATGGTGTTTTATGTGTTCCAGTTTGCAATGGGTTTAAATACATTTTGGCCATATGGTTTTAATCTACACAATTTGTCATAATCAAAGATTCACTCCTATCTATATCTCTGTCTATCCCTTTTGCAACCAATGTTAAACCTTGAAATTGTCATGTCCAACGTAGTAGTGTAGCGTATAGTAGCACAGTCAAAGATGACCTTTCATTTGTGTCCCGTAATTCCATGAAAAGGGATGACAATTGTACCACTGTCACTGCGACACTTAAGGAAATCTCCTAAAGGCCCTATTTTTTATGGTTTTGTTAATCGTCTTTACATTATAACTTGCTTAGCATTTCTTTGCTCATGGAAATAGCTTTGCTAAATAAGGTTATTGCTTAGCATTTAAGTTATTTAGATAATACATTTTGTCACAAAAAGCAGTTCTGAAGACGTTGAAGGCTATAAGACGTTTAAGGCTATAACACGTTTAAAGCTATACAGCCTGTAACACTCCCAATTGAGTCACACTCCCAAGTCTGACAGATATTAGCAGGAATAACACAAGATTGCCTCACAGGTGATCTTTCTACAAAAGCCATATACCATGATTTATCTTGATGGCAATAAAATAGTTGTTCAGTACTCTGGTTAACTGTTTTGCTTGGTTGCAGAATCTCAAAACGAGGATTTCAGCATTGCCCCAGAGTGACATTTTAAATGTTCCATGTCCACAGGCTCACACACACAATAACAAAGGTGCTTTCAAGGGCTGTTTTTGTTGTTGTAAATATTTCTTCTTGCCTTTTTCTTCGAAGTAACTGGTCTCTGTGTTTGGAATGTCTGGGCAAAGGTCACTATATATTCATAGGCTGGTCAAAGGTCATTGTCTGAGTTGAGCAGAAAATAAAGTATAGTTTCCAAATGACAATGAAGTAGGCTTCAGATATGAGTTTCTGGATGCTGCTTTATTGTTACATAATACAAAGTACCTCATGTTTTGATAATGTATTTCCCTCAGTTAATTTTGGCCATTCTTTGGCGGCATAGACTATATGAAACAAACATTATGATTTTCTTGAGTCTTATTTAAATTGCCATTTTCAGTCTGTTATAATCAGATCAGGGGATGACATGTAACAAATGGAAAGTTGTAGTTTCTTAATCGGAGTGTGTTTTGAGTATGCTGTACATAGATGCAGCCTTTTCAGATGCCTGCCATTCATTTTTATTTTTTTTCTTGTCTGAAACCTTTTAATTAGCACATTGTTTTCTAAAGAAAAAGATGAATACCACCACCTTAGCATTAGCTCACCCATAAAACTGTTACATTGGATTCAAACCAAATGTGATATTTTGGTCTATTATATATATACAGGTCCTTCTCAAGAAACTAGCATATTGTGATAAAGTTCATTATTTTCCATAATGTAATGATAAAAATTAAACTTTCATATATTTTAGATTCATTGCACACCAACTGAAATATTTCACGTTGTTTATTGTTTTAATACTGATGATTTTGGCATACAGCTCATGAAAACCCAAAATGCCTATCTCAAAGAATTAGCATTTCATGAAAAGGGTCTCTAAATGAGCAATTAACCTAATCATCTGAATCAACTAATTAACTCTAAACACCTGCAAAAGATTCCTGAGGCTTTTAAAAACTCCCAGCCTGTTTCATTACTCAAAACCACAATCATGGGTAAGACTGCCGACCTGACTGCTGTCTAGAAGGCCATTATTGACACCCTCAAGCAAGAGGGTAAGACACAGAAAGAATCTTCTGAACAAATAGGCTGTTCCCAGAGTGCTGTATCAAGGCACCTCAGTGGGAAGTCTGTGGGAAGTAAAAGGTGTGGCAAAAAACGCTGCACAACGACAAGAGGTGACCGGACCCTGAGGAAGATTGTGGAGAAGGACCGATTCCAGACCTTGGATGACCTGCAGAAGCAGTGGACTGAGTCTGGAGTACAAACATCCAGAGCCACCGTGCACAGTCGTGTGCAGGAAATGGGCTACAGGTGCCGCATTCCCCAGGTCAAGACACTTTTGAACCAGAAACAGTGGCAGAAGCGCCTGACCTAGGCTACAGAGAAGCAGCACAACCAAAACAACAACACATTTTGCATGTCATTCGGAAATTAAGGTGCCAGAGTCTGGAGGAAGACTGGGGAGAAGGAAATGCCAAAATGTTTGAAGTCCAGTGTCAAGTACCCACAATCAGTGATGGTCTGGGGTGCCATGTCAGCTGCTGGTGTTGGTCCACTGTGTTTTATCAAGGGCAGGGTCAATTCAGCTAGCTATCAGGGGATTTTGGAGCATTTCATGCTTCCATCTGCTGAAAAGCTTCATGGAGATTAAGATATCATTTTTTCAGCACGACCTGGCACCTGCTCACAGTGCCAAAACCACCGGTAAATGGTTTACTGACCATGGTATTACTATGCTCAATTGGCCTGCCAACTCTCCTGACCTGAACCCCATAGAGAATCTGTGGGATATTGTGAAGAGGAAGTTGAGAGACGCAAGACCCAACACTCTGGATGAGCTTAAGGCCGCTATCGAAGCATCCTGGGCCTCCATCACACCTCAGCAGTGCCACAGGCTGATTG
>JACXGM010037006.1:0-11230 GCA_016801145.1 Umbra pygmaea
CAACCGCTTTATGAAACCTTCCACAAAACGGTACGAATGTGGAGGGGAACGAGCCGCACGTGTCGGTACCTGACAGTGTATGTAAAGTCAAAGCTCTGGGAGTAGTGTCACTTTGAAGAATTTCTCCATTCATTCCTATGGGACTCTTTTAAACGCTATTATTTTGAAAGCCATTTTTCGAAATCTTTCACGAAATGACTGGAATGTTAAGGGGAACAAGCCGCACGTTTCGGTACCTTACTTGATTTTTTAGCATAAAAACTCTGGGAGTAAAAGCGCACTGAAAATGTGGCCAATTCATTCCCTATGGGATTTTTTCGCCACGAAAACGGTAATATTTCGCAAATCGTTTTACGAAACCTTCCACAGAACAATTCCAACGCGATCGGGATTGAGCCGCACGTTTTGGTACATTACTCTATGTATCGATTTTTGAAGCTCTGGGAGGAGTAGGGGGGCATATTGTTGCTATAATAATAAAAATAATAATAATAATAATAATATATATGTCGGATAATAGTATGTGTTCCTTGCCAAAGGCAAGAACACTTAATAATATATATGTCGGATAATAGTATGTGTTCCTTGCCAAAGGCAAGAACACTTAACTAGAATAGGTACAATTTCTGGGGAAATTGTGTGAAGTGTTCTTGTCGCCACTAGTAGCAAGATTAGTATAATGCTAGCATGATAAACATACTGCTCGAATAATGCTAGCATGGTTTCATAAAGAAATTAGCATGATTAGTATAATGCTGAAATGTTTTTAGGAAGATATTTCTATGATTAACATGATGCTAGTACGTTTTTAGTAAGATAATTGTATGATTAGCATGATGACAGCATGTTTTTAGTAAGATATTAGCATGATTAGCATGAAACTAGCATTGGTTAATAAGATATTATTATGATTACCTTGATGCTAGCATGATGCTAGCATGATAATCATGTTGCTAGCATGTTTTTAGTAAGATATTAGTATGATTATCATGATGCTAGCATGTTTTAAGAAGATATTAGCACAATAAACATGATGCTTGCATGATGCTAGCATGATAAACATGTTGCTAGCATGAGGCTAGTATAATAAACATATTACTAACATGATCCTAACATGATTTAATAAGATATTAGCATGATTAACATGATGCTACCATGCTTTTAGTAAGATATTAGCATGTTTAGCATGATGCTAGCATGATTTTAGGAAGATATTAATATAATAAACATGATGCTAGCATGTTTTTTATAATATATTAGCATGATTAGCATGATGCTAACACAATAAACCTGTTGCTAACATCATGCTAGCATGATAAACATGTTGCTAGCATGTTTTTAGTAAGATATTAGTATGATTACCATGATGCTAGTATAATAAACATGTTGCTAACATGATAGGAACATTAAAATACATGATGTTTATGTAACCGGGTGGTCTGAATACCCAGCTTAGGAGCAATGTCAACCTGTAGTAATGATAATGGCATTTTATTAAACTGTTTATTATTACTTGAATTAACTAATGTCATCGCACCTTAGTATAATAATTCTCTCAGTTATTATGGTGAGTTAGCGCCCCCTGTGGTGAGATTGAGCAAGATTAAGATGATTGTTCTGGAACAAGAAAAAAATAGGAAAAAAGTAGAGACGAACGCTGAACGCATGAGTAGTTCCAACGGGTGACTCTTAAGCAATCAAACCAATTTAGTTACTGTGGTTGAGGCAGAAACTTAAAAAGTACAAACTATTTGAAGGATAACTGTGTAGTGACTGTATAATTGTTAGGGAAAATTTTACAACAATCACAGAGCTGCCGACCTTGTTCAAGCAGCGTCTGCATTGAATATTCCGGTGAGTTTTCTCAGTTGTAATTTATTACTGTAATTGTTGTTAAACTTGATTTATTTTGATTTATGCTTAACCAGTCGGAATATGTTGGTAAGTCAAGAAGGCACACAAGGTATAGTAATCTTGGAATTGTGTTGTTTTGTGTTATGAAAATGTTAGCCTAATTGTTGGCTGTGTAACTACATGCAAACACGAGGCAAATTCTGTCAGTTGCGACTGCTAGGGTTAAGCTAAGTAAGCTAAACCATGTTAATGTAATTAAAATGTGTAGATATGGTACAGTATGTAAGAATTGTGTATTTTTGGAGGAATAACATTAATTGTGATATGGACCACTGAGTGACTGCTCTGCACATGTTGTGCAGGCTGTTTTTTTTCTTTGTTGATGAGAGACCAAGGACAACTGTGTGGGTTGAGTGGCCTCCACCGCCATTGGAATTCCATCGCCTTTCTCCACCACTCACTGGATCATCATTTTCCGCCAACCTCCTCCCCAGGTTTTCACCATCAATTCTTGAGAATGGAGAATGGACAGCTTCCCTACTAAGGGTGGGGTAGGAACCAATGTAATTTAAAGGGAACCTTTAAAAAGGACTGACCTAATATTTTTTCTGATGGTTTTTACGGACAAGTTATTATAAGATTTGTTGGGTGAATTTCATACTATTTTGTTTATTTTTTGTTTTTCTATTTGTATTGTAATTTAAGATTGCCATAGTACCACTCTGGGCTCGAACCTAAATGCCATTTTATTTTATTTTCATACCAAAACATTTACTTAAACGCCAAGAGTTCTGGTGAAACAGTGGATCATTTTGTACTGTAGAGCATATAATATCCTGATTTTAGATACAATATGTTTCATGCCTGGGGTACAATTTAATTTTTATGTCAGAAAGTTCTGTGATGTAAATGACCAAATACATGTTGGGTTATAGTATTATTTGAGAGAAACTGCAACTACAAGAAATAATAATACATTTCAGTTAAACATACGATACATTGGTTTTTTGGTGTGAGTTATTAAGGAAGGTAAAGAAGTTCATTGGCCACTTCACTGTTCTATCATATGCCAGTCTCCTCATAGGACCTAGAAAAAGTAGATAACCTGTTTAACTTAGCCACAAAGCGCAAAGTTAGGTTACATCAGTGGCGAGCTAGCCAGGAGTTAATTGGTGTATGTAGTAGCAATTACTTTTCTTTAGATTTTTTTAACTTTCAAGTAGATGTTAAGGTCTCACACCAACACTGATAAGATATTACTTTCAAAGTAGTTAGGGAATATAGAACAGAAATAATGGAGCTCTGTAACAAATATGATATGCGCGGACAGAATTGCCTTTATGTAATTGGCATCCATGATTCCTATTCAGAGGACGAAATTGCTGATTTTTTAAAAGTAAATGGAGAAGTCACAAAAGTTGTAAAAGTCCCAGATGAGCCAAGGCAACCCACAGGGAGAGCTCTAGTAGAGTATGTATCAGATAGAGCAATCCCAAGACTAGATCCTGCAAGTCTTGGTAGATTACCAAGCCCTAGAGATTCTAATATGATATGGCATGTGAGGACCATTCGAGAAATATGTCAGGACGAGCTGGGCAGGGAGTTAGCACAAAGATACTTAAGTGAGCTTCAAGTTTTACATGGGAACAGCAAATCAGCTTTTTCACTGTGCTTCAGAGCGAGCTCAATACCCTGCAGTCTGACATACCTCTGTCCCAGAGGAGAGAAGCTCACTCGCCCTCTAGTCATCTTGGTGCTAACTTTCACCCTGGAAACCAGACTAACGACAGTCAGTATGAGACTATGGGATCTGCATCCAGCCCCGCAGGCTTGACTGATGAACAAGTCCAGGACAATAGTCGGCATGACATTCCAAGGACAGGACCATGTGGTACTTCTCCTCGTTGCCCTTCCTCAGGCATGTCCAGCAATCCACCACCCACTAATGAGAGTATTTTTTATCCTCCACAAATTCAAAAAATGGTGGTTGAGCACGTAATGCGCATGGAGCCAGTGCCGCCCAGCTTTAGTCAGAGCCGAATTCGAACATTCTCTGGGAGGATTCCTAAGCCGAATGGTGAAGTAGATTACGATGCCTGGCGCACACAAGTTGACCTCCTCCTTTGTGACTCTGCCTTATCTGAAAACGTAAAGGTCAGAAGGGTATTGGAAAGCTTACTCAGCCCTGCAGCTGACATTGTCAAATCCCTTGGCACTAGTGCACCCCTCGGTTCATATCTTCAACAACTGGAGGCTGCATTTGGAGTGGTAGAAGACGGTGATGAGCTGTTCGCAACCTTTTTGAGCTCCAACCAGAATTCTGGGGAGAAACCCTCCAATTATCTACAAAGGCTTCAAGTTTTACTTACTAAGGCCATTTCTAGAGGGGGAGTCTTCCCCAAAGATTCAGACAAACACCTACTCCGGCAGTTTTGTAGAGGGTGCTGGGACCAAAGCTTGATTGTAGGTCTTCAGCTTGAACATAAAAAAAGTAACCCACCATCATTCCCTGAACTGCTCCTTTTGCTGAGGACAGAGGAAGATCGACGCTCTGCAAAACTTGAAAGAATGAGGAAACATCTAGGAAATGCAAAGGCTGCATCACACGTCCACTCAGTCTTTAGTATGTCTCCCCACGATCATGACCCTGATGTCATTGATCCACAAAAACAAGACAACACACAAAGATTAGAGAAAGAGGTTGCTGATTTAAAGAAACAGTTAACATTATTGACACAGAAAGAAAGATGTGAAATAAAAGGGGCCAATAGCAGCCGGACTGTAATAAAAAACAATAATGACAGGGGGAATTGCCTCATAGCTAGTACAGTTAACACCAAACAACCCCTCCAGGCATCCACTTACCCAAAGCCATGGTTCTGTTTCAAATGTGGGCAAGATGGTCACATAGCAGCTAACTGTGACAAGGAGGCTAAACCTGCACTTGTCCGCAAGAAAAATTCAGAACTCAGAGTCAGGCGTGATAACTATCACATGAAACAAGGAGCGTCCCAGCAGGCTTTAAACTTCTAGCAGCTCCTATTGCGGGACGACTGGGAGCTGATAGTAAAGATTTGACACGTCCCTTGATATTGACACACAGCTCACATGAAAAACCTGCACCGAGGCCTTTAGAGTCAGACAGTGAGGCCCACTCTAACTTACCTGATGGTCTAATTGGTCCACGCTGCGCAGCCACAGTGTTGATCTAGGGCGTGCAGTGTGAGTCCATCTTAGACATGGGGTCACAGGTCACAACCATCTCTGAAGTATTCCATGCATCCTACCTGTCTTCCCTACCTATACGACCCATTTGTTCCCTGCTTGAGATAGAGGGCGCAGGAGGACAAACTGTGCCATATCTTGGCTATGTGGAAGCCAACCTTGTTTTTCCCAATACTGTCACTGGTATTGAAGAGGAGTTGGCAGTCTTGGATGTAATTGTTCCTGAATGCCACTTTAACAGTACAACCCCGCTATTAGTTGGCACTAATGTTCTACTAAGGCTATACCAGAATGCTGTAAGACATGCAGGGTTCAGGTTTTTAGAGAGGTCGGAAAAATATGCACTCCTCCTTCAGCACGTGGGTCACTACAGCAAGAGTGAAAGTAAAGCGTGTCCTGTTAGGCTACATGGGAAGAGTCCCATCACCATTCTTCCCAAACAGAGAGTTAAAGTCCTGGGAGATGTCAGACTAGGAAAAACAAACCCCAACACCTCCTTTGTCCTTGAGCCATCTGAATCTTCACTGCCTGGTGGGTTAATGCTGGAGTGTGCTCTTTTGAACATTTCCTGTAAGGCTGCCAGCAAGATTCCTGTCGTCATCCAGAACATGACAGAACATCATGTCACCTTACCTCCAAAACATGTAATTGGAGAGGTTTCTACAGCAGTGTGTGTCACGCCCTGGAGTTCTGAACAGTCCTCCCCACCTCGTTCTGAGCTTCCAAATGAGAAGGCTGGCGGGAAACAAAATTTTGACTTCGACAATTCACTCCTTGGGAATGAATGGAAGACACGAATCACGGATAAGCTAAATTCCATTCGAGAAGTCTTTGCTACTGAGATGTCAAATGGCTATACTAATGTAGTCAAGCATCACATCAGGCTAAAAGATTAAACTCCTTTTAAGGAAAAACCCAGACCCATACACCCCAGTGACAGGGAAGCTGTGAAACAACATCTGAGAGAGCTCCTTGGCACTGGAATAATTAGAGAATCTGAAAGTCCCTTTGCTTCCCCATTGGTCATAGTCAGGAAAAAAAATGGAAAGATAAGACTGTGCGTTGATTACCGGAAACTAAATGTACGCACCATTAAAGTTGCTTATGCCCTTCCTAACATTGAAGAGACATTCTCAGCACTAAAGGGTGCCAAGTGGTTTTCTGTAATGGACCTAAAATCTGGCTACTACCAGGTTGGGATGGCAGAAGAAGACAAGCATAAGACTGCGTTTATATGTCCATTTGGCTTCTGGGAATTTAACAGAATGCCCCAAGGTATAACAAACACTCCCTCTACCTTTCAGCGTCTAATGGAAAAGTGTGTTGGAGATCTACACCTGAATGAAGTGCTGGTATTTCTAGACGACCTGATCGTCTTCTCTGAGACGCTTGAGGAGCATGAGGACAGGCTTATGAAAGTGTTGCAGCGTCTGAAGGACTATGGCCTGAAATTGTCCCCTGAAAAGTGTCACTTCTTCAAGTCGTCAGTGAAGTATCTCGGCCATGTCGTGGATGCCCAGGGTGTCCATACAGATCCAGGCAAGATCTCTGCTTTAAAGACCTGGCCTTGTCCTACTGACAGAGAGGGGCTTGAAAGGTTTTTGGGCTTCGCTGGTTATTATCGGCGCTTCGTTGAAGGCTATTCGAAGATAGCCAAACCCTTGAATGCCCTTAAAGCTGGATATAACCGTCCTCGGAAGAGGGGTAAAACATACCAGAGACCCTGTAAAAGGGGTCCTGTGAACTCTCGGGTTCCATTTGGGGATGAATGGACTCCTGAGTGTGACCTTGCTTTCAAGACTCTAGTTGAGAGGTTGACCTCTGCACCAATCCTTGCATTCGCGGACCCCCAGCTCCCTTATGTGTTGCACACTGATGCTAGCGGAGAGGGTCTGGGTGCTGCACTCTATCAGGAACAAGGAGGGAAGCTGAGAGTGATAGCTTATGCTAGTCGCGGGCTATCAAAGAGTGAGAAGATCTACCCCACCCATAAGTTGGAGTACTTGGCATTGAAGTGGGCAGTTTGGAGAAGTTTAATGATTATCTCTATGGGTCAGAGTTTGTTGTTCTTACTGACAACAACCCACTCACATACATCCTCACTTCTGCCAAATTGGATGTAGCAGGACACCGCTGGCTAGCGGCTTTGTCGACCTACAACTTCAGCATAAAATACAGAGCAGGTCTTGCAAACCAGGATGCAGACGGGCTGTCCAGACGACCTCATGGTCCGCCTCAAGAGGATGATGCATTCTTAAAAGAAAGAGAGAGAATTGAATGTTTCAAAAAACTTGTCTTGAATGACAACTCTGAAGTAGTTCCAAGTGTAGCGATATCTGCACTGTGTCAACACCACTGTAGGGTTGCAGGCCTTGATGAATCAGAGCACACTGT
The DNA here is from genome assembly GCA_016801145.1 of Umbra pygmaea. Classification (NCBI taxonomy): domain Eukaryota; kingdom Metazoa; phylum Chordata; class Actinopteri; order Esociformes; family Umbridae; genus Umbra; species Umbra pygmaea. The sequence continues at coordinate 7,474 of JACXGM010037006.1, forward strand.
TTTTGCTGAGTCTCTGGCTCTGGATGCCTCAGTTGTACCTGCCTTTTTCACCTATCCTGGACAAGACACCATGCCTGGCATGAAAAAGGAAGACGGGTACAGATTTCAGAGGGAGGACCCATCCCTTAAAAAGGTAATTTCCTTTCTTGAAGCAGCACATAAACCACACTATAAACAGCTAAGTTGTGTGTCGACCGAGGTCAAATCACTCCTCAAAGAGTGGAAGAAGCTTGAGTTAAAAGAGGGAGTGCTGTATAGGAAGTGGTTTGAAAGTGGCTGTGAAACTTATCAGCTTGTCCTTCCCCTGCAATTCAGAGACCGTGCCTTAAGGGGCATACATGAAGAAGTTGGGCATTTAGGCATAGAACGTGCCATCAGCCTTGCTCGCGCCAGATTCTATTGTCCTAAAATGGCGAAGGCTATTGAAAAAAAATGTCAAACATGTGAAAGGTGTGTCAGGAGCAAAGCCACTCCACAGAAAGCAGCACCTATGCAGAACATACTAACCACCTACCCGCTAGAATTGGTGTGCATGGACTAGCTGTCAATAGAGCCTGACAATCGTGATACAAGGAATGTCCTGGTCATTACTGACCATTTCACAAAGTTTGCTGTAGCAGTACCAACAAGAGATCAAACGGCAAAGACTACTGCCAAGGCACTTTGGGAAGCCTTCATAGCCCCTTATGGCTTTCCAAGCCGTCTTCACAGTGATCAAGGAAGAGACTTTGAATCCCACACCATTAAGGAATTATGTTCTGTCATTGGAGCGGATAAAGTGAGAACCACACCTTATCACCCTCAAGGGAATCATGTGGAGCGATTCAATCGCACGCTCTTGGGTATGCTTGGAACCCTGGAGGAGAAAGACAAAAATCACTGGAGAAATTATGTGAAGCCGCTGGTTCATGCGTACAACTGTACAAGGAATGACACCACTGGTTACTCACCCTACGAGTTGATGTTTGGAAGACAGCCTGCGTTGCCAGTTGATTTTGTTCTGGGGACCAGCCCCACTGCAGGCTCTCACAGAACTCATTCTGAGTATGTTAGCAACCTCCGTCAACGTCTTCAGGAGAGTTATACATTGGCTGCCGAACAAGCTTGAAAGAGAGGAGAACAAAACAAAACCAGATTTGACGCCAAGATCAGGGCAGCTGAACTAGTCCCGGGAGACAGAGTGTTGGTTCGAAATGTTAACATTCGGGGAAAGCATAAATTGGCAGACAGATGGGAGCGAACCATTCATGTTGTCATGAAGAGAATCAATGATGGAACTGTCTACGTAGTCAAGCCTGAGAGAGGAAACGGTCCACACCGTACTCTACATAGAAACCTTCTTCTCCCTTGTGGCTTTCTGCCCATCGATGCAGCACCAGAAGTGGAAACAGAGACAAAAGAGACTAGGAGGAAAGATTTGAGAAGCCAGAAAGCTTCAGTCCAGGAGGCAGATCAGAGTAATCAGGAAGATGAAAGTGATGAGGAAGAAGGTTATTTCTCAGAGAGAGTCATAGAGGTAACATCGAAACTCCCCATTGTGCAACATGTCAGAGGAAAACCAACTAGACAGCCTCTAGCTGCTCTCAGTCCTGGAGCCGTAGAGTTCACTCCTCAAGTCCTGAGTTATCTGCCTGAGAAGGTACAGTCTGACCTTCCAGCCAACCTACCAGTCACAGAGGTAGAGAATAGAGGAGATAGTTATCCTGCGATATCCCCTGATCAAGTCATCATAGACATTCCTGAGCCTGATCTTCCAATTCCTCTTGCACAACCTGGAAATACGACACAAGAGTCATCAGAACAGGAATGGGTTCGGAATGTCTCATCAGAGACGGAGACAGATCCTGATGTTCAGCCAGGACAGCTAGCTATGTCTGAGAGTGAACCTGAGGAACCTAGACATCCTGCCAGGCAGAGACAGCCGCCTAAAAAGTTCACTTATGATGAGTTAGGAAAGCCACTTATTCTTGCTCTTAGTGCAATTTTACAAAGTCTACAGGCTACACTTCCTCTGTCCCAAATCAGTCCTGTTAGTATTTATTTAAATACTGGAATGCATGAAGGGACTCATGCAGTTTAGAGGGGGAGAGTGTAACCGGGTGGTCTGAATACCCAGCTTAGGAGCAATGTCAACCTGTAGTAATGATAATGGCATTTTATTAAACTGTTTATTATTACTTAAATTAACTAATGTCATCGCACCTTAGTATAATAATTCTCTCAGTTATTATGGTGAGTTAGCGCCCCCTGTGGTGAGATTGAGCAAGATTAAGATGATTGTTTTGGAACAAGAAAAAAATAGGAAAAAAGTAGAGACGAACGCTGAACGCATGGGTAGTTCCAACGGGTGACTCTTAAGCAATCAAACCAATTTAGTTACTGTGGTTGAGACAGAAACTTAAAAAGTACAAACTATTTGAAGGATAACTGTGTAGTGACTGTATAATTGTTAGGGAAAATTTTACAACAATCACAGAGCTGCCGACCTTGTTCAAGCAGCGTCTGCATTGAATATTCCGGTGAGTTTTCTCTTTTGTAATTTATTACTGTAATTGTTGTTAAACTTGATTTATTTTGATTTATGCTTAACCAGTCGGAATATGTTGGTAAGTCAAGAAGGCACACAAGGTATAGTAATCTTGGAATTGTGTTGTTTTGTGTTATGAAAATGTAAGCCTAATTGTTGGCTGTGTAACTACATGCAAACACGAGGCAAATTCGTTCAGTTGCGACTGCTAGGGTTAAGCTAAGTAAGCTAAACCATTTTAATGTAATTAAAATGTGTAGATATGGTACAGTATGTAAGAATTGTGTATTTTTGGAGGAATAACATTAATTGTTATATGGACCACTGAGTGACTGCTCTGCACATGTTGTGCAGGCTGTTTTTTTTTTCTTTGTTGATGAGAGACCAAGGACAACTGTGTGGGTTGAGTTGCCTCCACCGCCATTCGAATTCCATCGCCTTTCTCCACCACTCACTGGATCATCATTTTCCACCAACCTCCTCCCCAGGTTTTCACCATCAATTCTTGAGGATGGAGAATGGACAGCTTCCCTACTAAGGGTGGGGTAGGAACCAATGTAATTTAAAGGGAACCTTTAAAAAGGACTGACCTTTCTGATGGTTTTTACGGACAAGTTATTATAAGATTTGTTGGGTGAATTTCATACGATTTTGTTTATTTTTTGTTTTTCTATCTGTATTGTAATTTAAGATTGCCATAATACCACTCTGGGCTCGAACCTAAATGCCATTTTATTTTATTTTCATACCAAAACATTTACTTAAACGCCAAGAGTTCTGGTGAAACAGTGGATCATTTTGTACTGTAGAGCATTGAATATCATGATTTAACTTAGCCACAAAGCGCAAAGTTAGGTTACATTTACATGATGCTAGTAAGATATTACCATGATTACCATGATACTGACATGTTTTTAGTAAGATATTAGTATGATTACCATGATGCTAGCATGTTTTTAGTAAGATATTAGCATGATTAGCATGATGCTAGCATAATAAACCTGTTACTAACATGATGGTAGCATTAAGAAACATGATGTTTACATGATGCTAGTATGTTTTTAGTAAGATATTAGTATGATTAGCATGATGCTAACATGCCACTATTGCCATGATTGACATGATGCTAGCATGATTAATAGTGTTTGGTGTAACTGTTTCGAGTGTTTGGAGTGGGCGGAGTAACTGGGCAGGGTGGGTGGAGAAACTGGTTGGAGGGGGCAGATTATA
>JACXGM010037007.1:0-11229 GCA_016801145.1 Umbra pygmaea
GTGTGTGTGTGTGTGTGTGTGTGTGTGTGTGTGTGTGTGTGTGTGTGTGTGTGTGTGTGTGTGTGTGTGTGTGTGTGTGTGTGTGTGTGTGTGTGTGTGTGTGTGTGTGTGTGTGTGTGTGTGTGTGAGCAGGATGTCTGGCATACGTTTTTAAGAAAAACACCTGGTGCGTGTTAAGATACTACATGAATTTGACATTCTATCTGTGGTCCTACTTGTGTTTCACTGAAATAATAATGTAGGGAGATGTTGATTAAGAGTGACATGAGCTTGCCAGTGGACGAGTGTAACCGCTTTCTCCCACACACGTTACCTCTCTCTTTCTGTCTCTCCATATCTTGTGCTGTCTTTGTCTGTGAAGATGTTTTGTGAGTACTCCAATCCCTGTGGGAGGAAATCACACATTCTCTGATTTACTGACATGGGGCATATTTTGTATATATTTTTAACACCAATTTTTTTCCTTCTCCCAATTGGTAGTGTCACACTGCTTGTTCAACATGGAAGCTTTTAGTTGATAGTGATACACGTGTAGGAGGCTATACATTCAGTGATACACGTGTAGGAGGCTATACATTCAGTGGTACACGTGTAGGAGGCTATACATTCAGTGATACACATGTAGGAGGCTATACATTCAGTGATACACGTGTAGGAGGCTATACATTCAGTGATACACGTGTAGGAGGCTATACATTCAGTGATACACGTGTAGGAGGCTATACATTCATTAACTATATAACCATGATTAAATTCACAGGCGCCCGAACAACACAAGTTGCTAGAGGGCAACGTGACAATGTTTCTTCGTCTGACTTCCCATTCGTCTACCTCGGGCAGTGCTGTACCAATGTGCGCTGCCATGTAATTGACGCTCAGCATCGTCAGATTGTTGCAAGCAGTATACAAACTTGGTCACCGTGAAGCAGTTGTGCTGCGAGGCAGCGACTTCAACCATTGCATTATGTGGAGGACCCATATGGGGGTATTTCACTGGTTGCGAAACTTGATGTCAGCCTGATGACCCATCAACCATCAGACACTTTTTTTTCTTTATCTTGTTTGTTCAAGACCTTTTGAGATTACACATTATTTATTTTGTGTCATTTTTAATATACAACAGTTTGGATAAAAGGGGCAATGCGGTGGTCTATTATGCATATCCTGTATATTACTGTATATGTACTAGTTGTCCTATTACAATTCCCTTTAATTTCTCACCTCTCTCTTTGCCTCCTTCACAAAACAAAAAACGATATTAATCACTATCCTAAGGAAGTTTAATCCATGTAGGTATTAAAACTAAGGAACAGGCCACGGCCTTCTAGAATGTAGAGGAGCAACAGTGAAAAATGCTGTCTAAAAAAGCCCCAACATGTACAGTAATTCCTGCTACAGGTAGTGAGCTGTGTAACACCTGCAGCCCTAGTGTATATGGTCCTTATTCCCAAATGAGGGTACTTATTTTGACTGTGGCGTGCAGTTTCAGAGACCTTAAGTGAATTAGGCAGCCTATTTTACACGTCAGCTGAACAGTGGTTTGAGTAAATCGAGTCAGAGGTGATGTGTTTGTTCGTGGAGAGAGAGGGTTGGCACACTGCAGGACACCTGGACCGGCACATCAAACCATTGCCTTTAAATTACTTTAATGAATCAGAGAGAGACAGAACAGCTTGGGATCCAGCAGAGATAATCCTCAAAGGGTGGGTTTCTTATTCAGACATTAAAGGGAATGAAGCATTAAAGGAAATAAGCTCATCCACGATGCTCTCTGGCTGGAAAGTGCCATGCGGAGTTGGCTTGTTGAAGTATCACATCCTGAGAGTACCTACTTAACAAAAACTGATAAATACAGTTGTATGCAAAAGTTTAGGCACCCCCGACAATTTTCATTTATGAATAAGTGGGTGTTTGGATCAGCAATTAGATCCATCAAATAACTGAAGGACACAGTAATATTTTGGTAGTGAAATGTGCAATATGCATCAAAATGAAATTAGACAGGTGCATACATTTGGGCACCCTAACAGAAATATCACATCAAAATTTAGTTCATTTGAGCCTCCTTCAGCAGAAATACAGCCTTTAGACGCTTCATATAGCCTGTAATCAGTGTCAGGCTTGTGGATTAAGGTATTTTGGACCATTCCCCCTTTTGCAAAGCATCTCTAGTTCAGTTAGGTTTGATGGTTGCTGAGCATGGTCAGCCCGCTTTAAATCACCCCACAGATTTTCAATGATATTCAGGTCTGGGGACTGGGATGGCCATTCCAGAACATTGTACTTGTTCCTCTGCATAAATGCCTGAGAAGATTTTGAACTGTGTTTTGGGTTGTTGTCTTGTTGAAATATCCAGCCCCAGCATAACTTCAACTTTGTGACTAATTCCTCTACATTATTCTCAAGTATCTGCTGACATTGAGTGGAATCCATGCAACCCTCATCTTTAACAAGATTCCCAGTACCAGCACTGGCCACAATGCCCCATAGCATGATGGAACCTCCACCAAATTGTGCTGTGGGTAGCAAGTGTTTGTCTTGGAACGCTGTGTTCATTTGCCGCCATGCATAATGCCACTTGTTATAACTAGTGGTGCAATGGATCGTCATTGATCCGTGATCCGTTCGGATCAATATCTTCGGTTCGGTACACACGTGATCCGCGGATTGATTTCAGAAAAAAAAAGTTGTGCGCATGTTCAGTCCGCTCACAGCATGGTCATGGCGAGTGGAGGAACGGAGGACCTTGAACGCCCCACGTCATTTAAATCCCCTGTATAAGAGAATTTTGGTTTCCCTGTTAAATGTAATGATGAAGGAAAGAGGTTAGTGGATAAAACCGTGAGTGTGTAGGCACTGTGGCACAAGAAAGCGATATGACAGTGCAAACAAATCAAGCATGGCCATGCATTTGAAGCAACATCACCCCGGTGTTTCACTGACAGGAGTGAAAACTAAAGCTGCAAAACAACCGCTTATCACTGTGGCATTTAAGCAATTAATCAGACCGGGCTAAAGCCATCACAAACGCTATCGGTGTGTTTATAGGTGCAGACATGAGGCCATATTCAGTTGAGCAAAAGGAGGACTTTAAATACATGCTGAAATTGTTTGAGCCACGTTACGACATCCCATCGCATACGGGACATACTAAAACGCTTAATGTGAAAAAGCGTTGGTCAGTCAACGCTAAACAATGGTCAGTCATCACCAAATTTTCCATGACTATATCTTGTTATGAACACTTAAGCCTGTCAAAGTAACTAAACCGAAATCCAACGATTATAGAAGTAATCTCACGTTAAAGTTTTCTTCTTCATTGGCTGCTATGGTGAGGAAAAGGTTTAACGTGATTTAATGTACCTAAACAACGATCAATATAACCACATTTCTCTCTCATAATGCTCATCATAACCAATGAAAATTATAAAAACAACTAACCCAAATTCCAATTTTTTTCTTTTTCTTTTATTTTGCTGATCCGAAAATTGATCCGATCCGTGACTCTGATCCGAGGAACGATCCGATCCGTGAGTTTTTTGATCCGTTGCACCCCTAGTTATGACCAAATAACTCCATCTTTGTTTCATCGGTCCACAGCACCTTCTTCCAAAATGAAGCTGGCTTGTCCAAATGTGCATTTGCATACATCAAGCAACTGTGTTTGTTGCGTGCAGAAAAGGCTTCTTCCACATCACTCTCCTGTACAGCTTCTCCTTGTGCAAAGTGCGTTGAATAGGTGAACGATGCACAGTGACACCATCTGCAGCAAGATGATGTTGTAGGTCTTTGGAGGTGGTCTGTGGGCTGTTTTACAACTGTAACACAGTAGTTGAAATTACTGGTACCAAAAGTGTTTTTTTCCTTTTCTATATAGCTTATTACATTTTATGGAAGATGCTAGACTGTTACTAATGCGTAAAGGAAAAATTCTGACTACTTCATTTACAATAACTGACTGAATGTGAATTTCAAGATGGGGATAATATTCCAGATTCACTACCTGACTAAACAATGTACTATGTAACTTTCCATTAATTTGACCTGGTGGGCAAAATTTGATAGATTTTTGTTCATTATCTTTTTGTGTGTGTGTGTGTGTGTGTGTCTACAGTATCTCATAAAAGAGAGTACACCCTTCACAGTTTTGTAAATACATGATTATATCTTTTCATGTGACAACACTGAAGAAATGACACTTTGCTACAATGTAAAGTAGTGAGTGTACAGCTTGTATAACAGTGTAAATTTGCTGTCCCCTCTAAATAACTTAACCCATATATGACTCATTAGTGTTACAAGGTCTCAGGTGTGAACAGGTTCCACTCAGAACAGGCTTCGCCATGGTTGACCAAAGAAGTTGAGTGCACGTACTCAGCGTCAAATCCAGAGGTTATCTTTGGGAAATAGACATATGAGTGCTTCCAGCATTGCTGCAGAGGTTGAAGGGGTGGGGGGTTAGGCTGTCAGTGCTCAGACCATACGCCGCACACTGCATCAAATTGGTCTGCATGGCTGTCATCCCAGAAAGAAGCCTCTTCTAAAGAATTGGATTACTGGAACCATGTTCTGTTGTCTGATGAGACCAAGATAAACTTATTTGGTTCAGATGGTGAGGGCTGCCGTCACTGGGGAGATACAGTTCATTGAGGGAATCATGAATGCCAACATGTACTGTGACATACTGAAGCATGATCCCCTCCTTTTGGAGACTGGGCCGCAGGGCAGTATACCAACATGATTAATGACCCCAAACACACATAAGATGACCCCTGCCTTTCTACAGAAGTTGAGGGTATAGGTGATGGACTCGCCAAGCATGTCTCCAGACCTAAACCCTATTGATTGTTGTCATGGAGGAGTGGAAGAGGACTCCAGTGGCAACCTGTGAAACTCTGGTGAACTCCATGCCCAAGAGTGTTAAGGCAGTGCTGGAAAATAATGGTGGCCATTACAGAACACAGGAATAATACAGGGACAATATAACCAATTGGACATGTCAAGTCCTTCCTGACCTTGTCTTGTCTGGAACTCCTCAGCCGCCGCAAGATGGTTGAGGGCAGGCACAAGCACAAGTCACTGAGCCATCCGATTCTTATCACACTGCTCGTTCAACACAAAATCCTTTAGTCAGTACAAGGCCACTAGTATCTACATACACAGGGTGACATGTAGAGGTTGTTTGATAGTGCCGTGTGAGGAAATGGGATGGCCTGACGTTTGGGATTGCTGATGAGGTGTAAATATACTAAGCGAATGGTGGTTAGTCTTGTGGTTTTTCTGCAGTGTGGATGTGTAAAAACTTGAAGAATAACCGCATCATAACCTTAGAGGTAAGATAAGAACCTCAATGTGTTGCACATGTACTCTGTTGTGGACAAATCTTTATACACCCTCAGTGGGCTTGAGAAAATGTATAACTGTTATTCGTACTTCTACTGAGACCGAATACATAATAGCATCCACATCGCTGCTAGGTTGAGTTCTCAGTTTAACTAAATGTAGAGACCTATACATACTATCAGGTTCTGTATGGTGCTTGTGTTCACTCATAACTATCTGTACTTGTGCCCATTATTTGCTCATGCTGTCATACCGGTTAGGCAGACAGTAGAGAAGTTAACTGGAAGGGAACTGGCCACCAGAAAAAAATGAATTGTTCTTATTGATGAGCAACAAAATGTCAAACCATTATAGCAACTGCCAACATGCCCACGCACAGAGGAGTAAAACTGCATCCCTGTTTGGGAAGGCCCGTTTTTTTCACTTGTCATTGTTGTTTTCCTCATTGAAGAGAATAGTCATCAAAGACAGCTCAGTCTGTCTCTGTCTTTCTCTTCTAGCTCTCTCTCAAGCTCTCCCTTCCTTGCTCGCTTTCTGTTGCTTCCACTAGGCTTACTCACTTTCTCCTGCTTTCTCTCTCACTACATAGCTGTCTTGTTTGCTACTCTCTCCAGTTCTGTAGCCCTGGGGCTGGTAGGACTGAAATAGTGCTGCTGTTCTTGTCAAAATAGTAGGCAGAATGCACAGCCTGGCCAAAGGACCAGTCAGGCACAAACATGCTCACGCGGTTACTGTTTAGAAATCCACACCTGCATGGCTAGCGAGGGCCAACTGTAACATGACATATTGATTCATCAATGGGAGGGTCCTTGTAACAAACATGTCCCATGACCAAAGCCCACAACGGCTGTTAAACCCAGTCATCCAGAAACCTACTGAGAGAGTAAGTTGTCCTTAATCTACATAAACACACATGTTGATAGATGGGGGCAGCTGTATTAAAGGACATTCCAATTTCTTGATGTTGTTTGGTAGTGCTCAGTGTGTGGAAATGGGAAGGCCCTACATTTTGGAGTGCTGAGTGTGAATATAGTGGGTGAGCGGTGGTTCTGCTTGGATGTGTTTTCTGCAGTGTGGGTGTCTAAAGATTTTCATGAAAATCGTCATCATGGCTGTACAGAGGTAATACAAAAAACAAATAATGTTTTTGTTAACAAATCTTTCAGGGACAGATCTGTATATAAACTCACCCTCATGTGTGCCCCGATTCCAAAATTAACAACGGCTAATCCAGTCATTTTGAAACCAACTGATTCCGTAAATTCTGCAAACAAGGTGTTGCACAAGAGCGATGTGGCAAAGTATTTGTTTCTGACTACTTACACGTCTACCATGAGCAGCACTTCCTTTTTTTTGTGCCACCCCTAGATGACCCCCTTGGGATATTCAGGTTTAATTCATATATTTCTTTTAGTAAATACGAACAGACGTGAACCCCCCAAAACAAAAACAATACAGAAGTCCACAATTACAACTGTCCACTAGCCAAACCCAACCTCTAGCCAACCCCTCTTTCCTTAGAAACAGTTATTAACATACAGACCATTTATGCTTGCCAACAATCGACATTTGATTGTTTCTGCATACACGATTGGGTAAGCACAAACGTAATCTGGTTAATTATACAATTTAGTTCACACTTGTTTTCAAATGGTACATCCAAGTGTGATTGTACCAGTTGAATATAGTGTTTTTGTTGTGGACTATGAGGTCTTATATAGATTTTTGTTAGCAATGGTGAACATAAGGTCTAAGGCTACAACAAAGAAATCCTCTGCTTCATGACAAAACATTGAAGAATTGTGAGTAAATAGCTTGAAAACTACAACATTTTCTATCAGTTGCAGAGAGGTGGGAATTAAATGTTACTTCCTAGTGTCTAAGACTTTAGTTCAACCATGCACTGTCAGTGTTTCTTCTGACAGGTTTTGTTGCTGTGTGGGTGATTTTGTCATGCCGAGGGGGGGTTATTACATACTTTTCAAATAATAATAAATATACAAAATATCTACAAATGTGCATTATAATGCAAACTTAAGATCTTAAGATTGATGTGTACAACCCCAATTCCAAAAAAGTTGGTACAGTATAGGAAATGCAAAAGAACAAACAAAAATAGTAATTTGACAATTCAACTCACCCTGTACTATGGTATACTGAAAACACATTATTACATTATTTGATGTTTTACTTTGTGAATGTAATTTATTTTTGAAAATATACACTAATATAATTCCAGAATTTTCCCCATTCATCCATTTTGCATGTACCTTTTGTTGCCTTATTTTGCACTTCATGATGTGCCACACATTCTCAATCGGAGACTGGTCAGGACAGCAGGCAGAATTTTGCTGGTATGAAGGCTACTTCGTCAGAAAATTTTAATATAACTTATTTCTTGATATTTAAAAAATAAAACAAAGAGATTCCTATAAGATAATCTTTTCCTACATTATGTAATGTTTTGTTGCTCACAAAAGCAATGCTTAAAATAAATGACAGTATTCAAAGAAGGACCTACGATTGCCACAATTCCTGCTGAAATTGGAAATTAAGAAATACAATTATTAAAATCATTGTAGCCATTACTATTTTTTTATATTTTTAAGCAGAGCTTCCTCTTTCAGTCCACTGTTAGTTTCTTGCATGTACAGTTCGGGAGCTATTAATCGAATTGTCTGTGTTGATGCACTGGAGCATCGATTGACTTAGAAGTGTAAAGCAGTGTTATTGGGTGGGCCTGAGTGCCAAGTGGGTGGGCCTGGACCCATCGACACCCACCCATGGATTTGTGTTTAAGTGTACTTTGTCACTTCGCTTTCTTATGACTATGTACTTTGTCACTTTACTTTCTTATGACTGTGTACTTTGGGCATCTGGGAATAGCTGTTGTATGTTTGACAAATGTGTACCCTCACCATGTGTGTATCAACTAAAGACTTCTGTGTTGAATGAGCAGTGTGATAAGAATCGGACCGGCTTGACACCCAAATGACTGGGGAAATATACATACATACATATACATATACATACATACATTTTTCGCTGGGCCAAAGAATTTCCGTTTACGACAGTTTTTATCACTTTAGGTTGACGTGCATTCAGGCAGATTGCATCGCTCAGTGCATCTGTCAACTGGCCAGAATGTGTAAGCACAGCACTGTTACAATATCAGACCATTAGAAATAAGACATTTCAACTTCTAAGCACATGTTTTAATTTGTCTGTCTACAGCTTTAAACCTGCACCATGTTTTAGGACTGTAAATGTTGGGAATGAGCATATTTGATCCAGGGGTTAAAAAAATCAACTTAAATATTAAAAAATACAGACAGTAGTAGAATAGCATTTCACAATCTCTAACTAGCAACAAATGCATATTATGGAGAAAATAATAATGTGTGTTTTCGGAAATTGGTTGTATAAAACAATATTCGGGCCGACACGAGAAATGAATGGAAGTTACATAGTGCAGCTTTAAAGGAATGCTTATTATATCATGTTAAAACAGGCATCTTATGTCATGGTATTGTGGACAGCTAGTGAGTTGAGCTATGCAACACCCAAGGATGGTGTTTAATTGTTTTTCTATGCTTTATTCTTGCATTCATAATAATAACTGGTTGACAGTGCACAGAGTATATTCCTCATTGATTTGAAATACACTGTAGCTTCACTAGATGGAGCCCTAACCACTCCAGATGGTCTGCCCCTACGAAGGTCACGATCACCTACTTCTGCTAATACAGCACCTTTCAGCTGGAAACATCTGTGGACTCAATCATCATGTTCAGATAGCACCGAACAGAAGTACTGTAGACTGAAACTGAGCACCACGTTTCTGATAAATGACACTTGTTTGGTCATTTAAGTATGAATGAAAACCACCATGGCTTGAATGCTTACAAAGCGACCAGATCGCTCACCCCTCAAACAAGGCTTATGTTTGGATGTTTTAATGAATTCTCAAAATAAGGGTGGCAGAGGTGTTTTGTACTTTTCCTGGAAATAAAATTGTAAACATACTAACTTGAAGCTAAATATGTGGGTGGCTCAAGCATAGTCCTGACATACAGCATCTTCTCTGGGGATTAAGGCTGAGAATTAGTGGTTGCCATGCCTCCCTCAAGGGCTGAATCTGGTAAGGCTCCATATTACCTTATGTTACCATTTACATATGGGGTCAGTACAATATAAAATACCTACACTGACTATGGTACATTTCTTAAAATACAATGTACGGTACATATGTAAATACTACTATCTTGTATCAAACTTTTTTGTGACAGAGCTCTTTAATTGTATTTCCTCTGTACATTTAAACGATGACAAAAGTTGCATTGATGTGTTCGGCAATAATAGGCCTCTAGGATCTAAAGCCTGTGTACATCGGTGGTGTCAAGCTAAAACGGTTGCCCGCTTGATACGCTGTTTCTTTCTCTGTGATGTTTAAGTTCGTTCTCTAGCTCTAATGTGTCTATATGTTGGTCTTGCCCTGCAACCTCTTTGGATGTCACTGTGCAGCTCTGGATTGATTGACAGTTCTTCCAACCATTCTGCCACTTTAGCGATCCACGTCAAATACTTTGTTAGAGATTCTCTCCCTGATGCAACATAAGGAAATGGCTGCCATAGCGGTGAAAAACACTGGCTTTCAAGTTAACAGTGGTAAGATAAGGATTCTACAAAAATTATAGTGGAAGGTGTTCCAGGCTCATATGCACTTTGTGCAATAGTCTGGATAGATTAGCGTACCCCTTACAAACAAAATAGATTGTATTTAATCACAAACACAAACGTTTGTATGTGGATTTTATGTTATTGTTGTAAGTCCAACAGTTTCACAAGGATAAAAAAAATAATATAGTTAATCCCCAAACTGATGGAGTATAATTTTCGGTCACAACTTTTACTGTTTGAATGAAACCTTTCTTGTTGCTTTTAAGGTTAGTAGGAGACATCTCTTGAATACCTGAGCCATGCAGTTACTGCCCTGTGTTATCTAACAGTTACAGGGCTGTAGGAATAGTGGGATTCTCTGGTGTGGTGCTCTTGAAGCAAACACTAGGGTGCATTAAAGGGACTGGTGCTTTAAGGATTGGGGGATACATTTCATGGTTAAAATAGCTTTTTATCAAATTTGCAGAATGGAAATTATAATTTTGGTGTGTGTCTAGTTCTGTTTGCAGGGAGATTGTATAGTCTGTACCAACAAAAATACACTTCTAAATATTGGCATTTGAAAAAAATTAAGTACACTATAAAGGGATACTTTAGGATTTTTGGAGGGGTTGTTTTTACCCAAAGTAAGATGGACTAATGGACACCATTGTGTATGGTGTAAGTACTAGCAAGACCTTGTCAAAGGCTTCATCATTGAACTATGCAAAAGGTGTGGCCCTAGCAACTTCTACACTAACGGTTCTTTCCTAAAGTACAATAGATTGTTAGTTCATCCAGGGTAAGTACAGTAAGAACATATCCAAAAATCTTAAATCCCAATGTATGCCTTTTATTCATGTTACATAAATTGGAATGGCCATTTGGTAAAATATTTAACCAAATTGCTGTCTTTGTATGTACTTGAAATGTGGACTTGTCTTAACACAAAAGCACACTTTAGAGAGCTTATAGAAACAAACAAGTATGTTTTGCTCTCTGTTATGTGAAACTTACTAAACCTGAAGTTAGGGCTGGGCGATAAAACGATAACGATACGTCTCGCGATAGACACGTAATCAATATCAATATAAAATGCGTTCGATAAAACGTTCGATAATTTCCTTTGCTTCTTCGGAAAAAAACAGCGGTTGCGAAGCAATTTCGGTTGCGCAAACAAAGGCACTCTCTCTCTCTCTCTGGGTAGCAACGTAGCGAGTGACACGC
>JACXGM010037008.1:0-11195 GCA_016801145.1 Umbra pygmaea
ACTGTCCCATTGTCCTCAGACTCTATACACAGATGAACACTGTCCCAATGTCTCTCTCTAATACATTCTTCACTATCTCTTGTCACTGCTCTGCTTTCCTTCCATTTTTCAGCCCAGTCTCATAAACTCCTAGTTTATGCTCCCTCCTGGCTTCATTCTTTAACTTCATTCTCTCTCTGTCTCTCTCTCTCGCTGGGGCTGCGGCAGACACGATGACATCACTGCCTAGCTAGTGTACTGCATTGTGACATTCTGTGTGCGTGTGTGTGTGTGTAGAAGTGTGTGTGTGTGAGAGTGTGTGTGAGTCCAGGTGAGGTGTCAACAGTTAGGGATTAAAGGATCTCACTATCTAAGTAGGTGTGAAACCTTACTGACGACAGGGGATAACTGCTGCACAAATGACTATGTGTGTGTGTTTGATGAGATGTTTTAAACACTGACTGTTCGACAGCCCTGGGGGCAGTGTGAGCAGTGGCTGGGACATGAGGAGAAGTGCTTGGTGGCAGAATGGAGCTGCCTGATTTCAGGCACTTGATTCCCAGGGGATGGACACTAAAGCCCAATAGAGCTGTATTTGAGGTGCGTTTTTACATGACAATATATAGATGAACGAGACTTATAGGCAGATTTCCATCAGCAATACCTTCTTTATAATGTAAACGGCTGAGCATATCAATTGGCTAACACCACCTTCTGCGGTAATGTGCGTCACTTTCTCGCCAGATACTTCCTACTGTTACTCAGGTCTAAATAGATGGTTAATCAGTTGTGATGAAAAGCATGCTGAAAACAGAGCTGAGTCGGCACTCAGCGTACCACACACAGCTTGATAATATGGTAAGTTCCTCTTAGACACGTGCAGCCATGAAGCATGTGCGGCATACGTACAAAGCATGCACACACAAACAGACAGCACATTTCAAATATGCAGGCACAGCACCAAGTACTAATTATGAATATTTAGGATGCCCCGACCAGCCATTTCTGCACACAGAAATGTAAAAGTAAAGGGATATATTTGCATTATTATGACAAAATTGTATCCTGCCATGCAGATGGTAAAGCTACAACATACTGTAGTATCATGGCCCACAACATACATACGATTCACATGGAAACCCCTGCAGAGCCGTCTTGAAGAGCGGTTCAGTTTCTGTTTTTCTGCTGATGTGCATATATTCTGGATATTGACTATCCCTCCTTCCCCCTCGTCTGTCTGAGCTGGTCAGCTGCAGAGGGAAGTTGTTGTATCTGCTCTGGGTGAATTGTGCTCATGAAGAGTCAGTCACAATAACAGACTGAGTGGGTGCACTTACAGGAACCTGGCAGTCAAAGCAATTACAACCAATCATCCTCCGTCTGTCTGTCTGTCTATCTGTCTGTTTGAGCTATACGCCCATCCCCCCCCCCCCCCCCACACACACTCTGGGCCACTTGATGGCGGTAGATGCAGTCATGATAATTGACACCTTTAGTGGGGAAATTGAGGGATGGCCCAGAAGGGAGAGTGAGTGGAAGAAACGCTGGCAATATAATTTAGAATGTGCACTAACACCATCATTGCTATTGTAACATGGATGCCATTAGAAAAAACATACTAGATACTAATAATTAGCCCATTTGCAATGTAATGCAATACACAGTTTGTCCAATGACTTAGAGGCTGTGAGTTTATGCATCAAAGTAAAAGCGGAAGAGAGGCAGGGCCAGTAGAGATGCAGGTAGAGCCTGAGCTGTCATCTGGGAAATCAAAGAGAAGCAGAAAGTGGATCTACAGCTTTGATCTGAATGTACAAGTAAACTGAGTCATCTCTATACAAGTAAACTGACCTACGCTGTTGACCGATGTACACTACTGGTCAAAATTTTTAGAACACCCAGGGCTTTTTATGTTTTTACTTACATATATAGAGTTGTGCTTATAAGTTTAAATACCCTGGCAGAAATTGTGAAATGACTGTTCATGCAAAAAATCTGACTGTTATGTAAGGAGAGTGCTCATTTGAAGCATTTATTATCACATAGTTGTTTGGCTCCTTTGTAAATCATGCTGATAACAGAAATGACCCAAATGTCCCTGAGCAAACATTTACATACCCTCACACACAAGGTGACATACACACAGGTTAAAATGGCACTTAAAGGTTAATTTCTCACACCTCTGGCATTTTAAACTGCAATAAGTGTCTGTGTATAAATAGATAATGAGTTTGATAGGAGTTGTTGATTTGGGGATCTCTTGATACCAAGCCAAGGTCAGGTAGGTAGACCAAAAAAAGATTTCAGCCAAACCTACCAGACAAATTGTTTGGGATACAAAAAACCCACAGGTAACCTCGGTAGACATACAGACTGCTCTGGAAAAAGGCGTTGTGGTTGTTTCAAGGAGCACAATACGATGCAGCCCAAAATTAAATTACGTTCCAAGGGAAGTATTTAGCAAAACTAAAAAATGTTAAATATGAACTTATGAGAGGTTCAATTACGTTAATAGGGAACCAAATTTAAAACCAAATTATGGAAAATATGAACATCATGACGTAGCATTAGGTCGGGGACGATGGACGGGTGTATAAATCTACAACTTCCATCCCAGAGTTTGTGAGTTCAAATCCACATGGAAGCTTTGCATGTGTTTTTTCGCCATTCCAGCGTGACGCAGACCGTGTTGCACAACATATTTTTCTTTAGTAATGTTAACCCTAACCTAAATCCTAACCTTAAACTCAGTAACCTCATTGCTAACCTTAACCGTGAATATTAGAATATAATTTAGAACGGTATGGAATGGGTGGAATGTTGTTGCATAAACCGGCAAAATGAAACGTGCAGGTGCAATGTAATAGAAGGACGAATATAGCCTAATAACAGAACATGCAGCTGAAACGTAAAATCACCTTAAATATATTGGCATACAATGTAATTCATCTTATCAAAATAGATTTGTGAGAATGTAATTTGGGAGCATCTTCTGAAATATACGGTAGATAAGATGATACTTAAACAAAAATGAGCTGCATGGTTGATTAGCCAGAATTTGTAAAAAAGCATTTACTGTCCCAGTGCCACATTATGCCTGACAACACCTTGACATGCCTCACAGCTTCTGGCACACTGTAATTTGAAGTGACAAGACCAAAATAGAGCTTTGTGGTCACAACCATAAGCTCTATGTTTGGAGAGGGGTCAACAAGGCCTACAGTGAAAAGAATACCATCCCCACTATGAAGCATGGTGGTGGCTCACTGATGTTTTGGGGGTGTGTGAGCTCTAAAGGCATGGGAAACCTTGTGAAAATTGATGGCAGATGGAATGTAGCATGTTATTAGACAATACTGGCAGACACTTTGCATTCTTCTGCCCAAGCTGCGCATGGGACTCTCTTGGACTTTCTAGCACGACCCTAAGCACAAGGCCAAGTTGACCCTCCAGTGGTTACAGCAGGAAAAGTTGAAGGTTCTGGAGTGGCCATCACAGTCTCCTGACCTTAATATCTTCGGGCCACTCTGGGGAGATCTCAAACGTGCGGTTCATGCAAGACAACCAAAGACTTTGCACGACCTGGAGGCATTTTGCCAAGCCGACTCATCTGCTAAACCATCTGCCTGAATTTATGGCCTCGAAGAGCATGCTGTCATTGCTGCTAAAGGGGGCAATACACTATTGAGCACTGAGGGACTTTTGAACAGGGGTCATTTAATTATTTTCTTTGTTGCCATGTTTTGTTTTATGTTTGTGCCATTCTGTTATGACCTACAGTTGAATATGAATCCCATGAAAAGGTGTTTTGCCTACTTACTGATGTTTTCTTTAAAAATGATACATCTATTACCAATTCTCCAGGGGTATGCAAACTTTTGAGCACAATTGTATTTCTTTGGGGGTGGATGATCACTTGTGAGTCAAGTGTTTATACAACACATCAACTGCATACTATCAACTCCTCCTGCATTAGCTCAACCCCACTTTTTCTTTGCAGGTTCAACCACGCCCATCCATGCTGACACTTCCGACAAACTCACACCCACTATGGATACAGACCTATTCAGGACAGTGCCGACCACAGATCCTAGAGCCCCGCTGGATGAGTATGATTGTATACATTAAGTATATATATACATACACTACTTGTTTTTTGTTGTTGTTTTTTTTAGGATGTGGCCTGTCTTACGTTGTCCTATCATCAATGTTGGGAACTTACCCATCTTTGGCTAACCAGCCCTCTTCACTGGCCTCTTGTCAGATCCCCTATAATGTAGTTCCTGAGAGGAGGACCTGTAACTTAAGTATTGTGTGAAATGTGTCCTTCTAAAAGTGGTTCAACACACCACCTCCACTAACAGCTTGTCATACTGACCAAGCTCACCATAGGTTTGAGCTCCAGTAACCAGTCTGGACAATAAGACCATTGCCAGCACCACCCAGAATCACAGACACATACTGTATGTTCAAAAGTTGTTTTATGTATCATACCAGAAACCTGAGGACATGGAAGTGGAACAACAAAAAGTTGTTCCCCACTATTTTGAGTTCTATACAGTGTAGCAGTCAAACCATTCAAATGAAAATTATACATTTTAAGATTGATACTTGTTGTTTTTAGCCATGCCTGTTCTTTAATATATGGTAAACCAGGTAATTATATGATTTCAAAATGTGTTAACTTCGTTCTCCAATTAATTCTTTTTAATATTATTTGCTGTAATATTTGTTCTGCCACTTCAGGAGGATGGAATTGTAATTGCAGGCAGCTTTGTGTGTCATCATTTAAAAAGGTGGATGTTTTTAAAAATGTACCATTGTGTTTCCATTTAAAGTGACAAGTTTTGATTTGGAGCATTGCAAATAGCCTACTTTTAAACATGAAATGAACTTCTGACCAGTTTGCTTGAACACTAATTCAGATTTAAATATAGTTTTGGTATAATGTAGGTTTTGAGTGATTGATATAGAGCCCTAATATTTAATATTCGAACACCATTACATAAATATGCCCTCTTACTTTAATCACATTTATTATTCCAAATAAATTAGAATATTGTTTTTTTCACAGGATTTGAAAAAGCTCTCTCAGTGTAGGTAATGCCATAAATAAGTAGGTGAATTGTGAAATCACAAGGGAGTTTACTAAAGAAATATTACCATACATAGAAAGATGCATTAATCCATTCCATCACTTTAGTATCCTATTTTCTTTGCAAATTCTTCTGTCAAATATACTGGAAATATTTTTTTCGGTAGGTGTATACCCAGGACATCCACTTCTGCATCAGCACAATTGATAGGCATTCCGAATGGGAATTTAAAGTTTGTAACCTTTAAAAATCCAATATGTAGTATAGTGCATTTTGTATCTGGGTACATGGATAACTTCATTTTTAGTCCCCAGATTTCTAAACCCTTAATTATGTGATTTGCTCTAAATTTAATACCCATGCTTTAAATGGCTATAATGAATATTCATTCATAATAGCCATTGAAAGCATAGGTATTAAAATAAAGACAATCCATTATTTATACTTTTACTTATGCGATTACTGTACCTTCACCCACTTTATAAGAGACTAATTTAAGTTAAAATATTGCATTTATGTATAAAATGTAACCGTACTTTATCAAAGGCCTTCTCAAAATCTGCTATAAATTTCAGTCCCAGTATATTAGACTTTTCATTTGGTTGGATATAAGTAGGTCAAAATAATTTCAAGCAATTGATGTATGTTGTCACCAGGGTTCAAAATTAGCACTATTTACCAGCCAAATGCTGGTAAAATATGCAGGTGGCTGGTAGATTATCTTCACTAACCAGCCAAAAAAACAATAGTAATCTATAATAGTAATCTAATAGTAATCTAATAGTAATCTAGCAAAATGTAAACATTCACTAGCCGTTTAACTGGTGGATGAAAAAGTTAATTTTGAACCCTGGTTGTCACTAATGTATCATCCATGAATAAAAGCGGTTTGATCTGATGGATAATTTCTGGTATGTGTTTTTTTTAAATTATTGCTATGCATTTTGCTAAAATCTTTGCATCACAACATTAAAAAGTGAGAGGTTTACAGTTTTTTAAGTGTGTAGGATCCTTATATTCACCATCCGGGTCCTGTTTTAGCAACAAGAAGAGAAGACCTTCTTGCTGACTTTCAGACAGTCAACCTTGTTGATATGAGTAGTTAAAACAAGCTAACATTGTTTAACAAGATAACACAGGTTATGGTAAATTCCAACCTGAAATGATTTAATAGGTTCAAGGAGTTCCTCTTTTGTTACTTAGCTTTTACACTGATCTTTCATTGCAGTCATTACATTTGTATTTAATGTCAGTTGGCTTAGTGGTTAGGGATTCAGACATTTGCAAACTTGCCGATTTGATTCCTCACAGTGTCAAATCTCGTTGTTTTGGCAAAGCACTTAAAGCGTAACTCTCGCCAAAATGCAACCTAAGGTCTTTTTTATGTACACAAGTCAAACTTTCGTTTAAAAGCATAATTAGGATGAAAATGCCACTTTTAAGATTTTTCCTATTTTTGGTTTTGGTCAAATCGCCTTTTGAATGGGGCAATAATATCATAGCATCAAAATCGCTATTTTTTAGCTCGACACAACATGAAACTTTGCTCAAAGTATCACCAGGGGCTGTACACATGAACTTGTGGTCCTGGAGAGCTGCCATCCTGATTGTTTTCACTCCATCCCTATTTTAGCACACCTGATTCTAATAATTACCTGTTCGTTAGGCTTAATGAGGCTCCAATATGTGTGGTTAGAGTGAAAACCTACAGGATGGTAGCTCTCAAGGACCAGGATTGGAGACCCCTGGACTAAAATATACAGTAAGGTCCGAAAATATTTGGACATTGACACAAAAGTGTAGAATTTCATCTTTAATTTAAGGCTTTTAAAATGATTGTATGAACCATGTTGGAAATTACAAATGTATATACAAATCCCGCACGTAATTAGAAAGACAAACATAACAGTTTAGGTTGGATATCAAGGTCAAAAGGTCAGTTTACCTTAAACTTACCCTAACGTTAACCTCATTAACCTACCTTGTTATGTCTGAACTAAACATTCCCCAAGTACTTTAAATTGTAACCGATTGGTCTATTCTTGGAAATGTTCTGGTAGAACAGCGATTCAATATGTATAAAAGCTGACATTAGAGTGGCGATATCGTAAGTATCATTAGAGTGGCCATATCGTAAGTCTATCTACATAATGCTGCAAATTTTCCATTATGTACAGTTACCCATGTATCGCCATGAGAATGCGTTGAAACTGTACAGGTGTTTATAAATGTAGCTTGTCTTACTCTAATTTGGTTTGCCTGTTTTTGATGCTAAGAAATGGTATACATCTTGTGGTAAACCCTCTGTGTTTACTTTGGTGAAGTCTTGGCTTGGTTATTTTAAAGTGCTGTAATTACTACACTGTTAATTCGATCTGGATCTAAATACACTGAAATAAAAGTCACTTTAAGCTCATATTCATTATTTTACTCCAATATGCTGTGGTAGACAGCTGAATAATGATAACATAGTCAATGTTCAAATATTTATGGACCTGACTTTATATCCAAGACATAACCAATGTTACAGATGTCTATCACTGTTTAGAATGGCTGATTTATAGTTCATTATTTACATACAAGGGCAAAGCCAAATATTCAGCGGCCATTATTCAGTGTTTTAATGATAAAACCATCCACAATTAATCATGTTTTTACGATAATTATTGATTAATTTAACGCCATCTTGGTGAATGAAGGTATTGATTTATATCCAAACACTTGTCAATTCCTGGGTGTTCTAAAAATGTGACCTGTAGTGTATGTTGGCGATTTGACCACCACACAACAGCCAATCAGAGAACAGACCACCACACAACAGACCAATAAAAGACATATCCACATACAGCAGACAGACCAACATAAAACAGACAGACCATCATCACACAACAGACAGACCATAACACAACTCAATTTCACATTAATTAACAACAACTCAAAACACAAACATTAAACAAGGACCTGTACTAGCTGTTAGAACTGTACTAGCTGACTAATGCATAGGCCAGAACATGTAGACGCAGGAATTCTGTTTTGAGAAATTCAAACAAATTCAGTGTGTTGTTCTGTTGTATTGTATGAAGCAAGATAATGAACAGCATGTATTTCTTTCTTCACACGTTTCTTTCCCTTCTCTGCTTTATGTTCTCTAACCCTTCACTCTCTCACGTCCACCCTGTGACAAGAGATACAGAATGATTCATAACAAAAAAAGACCCAGAACACAAAACCAAAGAGCAGTGTGAATGGTTCTGAGCTAACTGACAGATAGAACCAACAAACATCTAAAAAATATGGTAATGAAACACCAGACAGATAGAACTAGATAACATCATGGAGAATGGTTCTGAATCAAACTAGATAACATCATGGAGAATGGTTCTGAATCAAACTAGATAACATCATGGAGAATGGTTCTGAATCAAACTAGATAACATTATGGAGAATGGTTCTGAATCAAACTAGATAACATAATGGAGAATGGTTCTGAATCATCTGATAATTTAATCTACGTGAAGGCATAACAAAGAAATTACAACTTGTAAGTGTCGATGAACAGATTAGAATATATTGTTAGATTAAGATCAGTAAACATGTCCGAATGTAGTGTTAGACTAGCACCATTTGACAGGTTCACAGCAGTTAACATGTCAGAATAGTTAGGGTAGCAGCAGAAAAAAAATAATAATATTGAAAAACAGACGGATGGACTCCAATGACTGTATTGTCTAATCAGAGTTTGCAGTAAGATGAATTTGGTCGACAGAGATGTGTTTGGTTTAAGATCACAGGGGAAAACAACAACAGAAACTGTAGACAGCGAGACAGTTGAACATAAGACAGGTAAAGCCACAGACAAACTGTCAGGGTCAGTAAAATGGAGCCAGATGAAGGATGAGTGACAGATCTTCGTAGTGGAAGTCCAGTTTCTACTTACTCCATAGGTGAACCTGACCGGCATGGCTGCAAGTCCTCCACTCTCCCTCTCCGTCTGTCTTCCAAACACAAACTACTGGTCTTCACCCAGGGAGTGTGTGCTGGGACACGGCTCCACGCAAACACACACTGACACACGCAACCCGTTGCACGGTGTGGGAGGAGATATTATGAGGGTGTGGTTGATCGGGGCCAGGGGGTTATCTCTGAAGGAAAGCTGCCTGTATCTAAACCCACACACTCCCACTCATAAACAAATATGTTGTCCTCACTCTCACGCTGTGTCGTCTTTCACGCTTTCTCTTTCACTCTCTGCTCACATTCATTCTCTATGTCTCTTCACCCGCCCCCAGGTGGGCCCCTTGATACTACGTGCCTCATGTCTCTCTGTCCCTGCTGTATATGTTGTGACAGCCAGACAGTCTTTCCCCTCAGCCAGCTCCTTCCAGAAAGGCCTTGTGTTTTGGGTGGAGAATGCCGGTGCTGTTCCAGTCTGAAGAGTGACTTACAGTGACAATGAGCCCCGCGGGGGGGTCATTTACGCTGCCACCGTCCGTGACAATGGGCCAGACGCAGGGTTGGTGGGGGTGGGAGGGGGGTGGTAGGGCGGCCAGCCTTTCAAAGGGCCCTGCCTCTTTTAATAAAGCGTCCGTCATTCCCTGCCTGAAAAGAACTATTTTCTCCCCTCTCTGTCCTCTCTGTGTCTCCTGGCTTAATGCTGGGAAAAGCACATTGCTGCCAAAACCATGCAGAGAGATAAATGCTTGTAAGAGACGGGGGAAGTAGGGGAACAGTTGCCCCTCCTGAGAGCGGCGTTACACATCACTCAGTGGCACTGAACCGTGACCTGGGTAAAAACATCACGTGTCCGACTCAGCCCCAACCTGGGCCTGTGTGAGGGGTGCCAGTGCCAACCACCGCAGGACAGGAGACTGGAGACACTAACGTCCATGAAGAGAGGACAAATTAACCTGCACTCCTCAGCTACAGAGTAAAAACATGTTAGTATTATTTAACTACATAGTCTGCCATGTCTGATATGGCTCTGAGTATGTGAGCCAACCTTGTGACACCATGCAGGAATATAGCAGTCTGATAAGCCGTTCAGTCTCCAGACCTGGCTGATGATGGAACCAGTCTGTTATCTGTGAAGAGCCAATGACCTTCTCGTTTATGGAGAATTCTCGAACAGTAGCAGTCTGCCTGGCCCATTCATAGTAACCACACACCGACTCCAGCCATAACCTCCACTCTTATTCATCGCCAATAGATTCCACCCATAAACGTCCCCCTTATTCATCACCAAAAGATTCCACCCATAACCTCCACCCTTACTCATCTCCAATAGACTCCACCCATAACCTCTACCCTTACTCATCACCAATAGACTCCACCCATAACCTCCACTCTTACTTATCACCATAGAATCCACCCATAACCTCCACCTTTACTCATCACCAATAGACTCTACCCATAAACTCTATCCTTACTCATCACCAATAAATGCCACGCATAACCTCCACCCTTACTCATCACCAATATACTCAGGCCATAACCTCCACCCCTCCACATAACCAGACTTCAACCAAAGGCTCTATATTGGGCATGGACAGAGAAAGAGGGGGACAGAGAAAGAGAGAAGCAAGCAGTCTGTTCTACATGTGTATAAGCCAGCCCTAAATGCTGTGATATACTGTGCTCTTCTGTATGGTGGTAGTTGAGTTGGGCTGAGGCAGGCATGCCCTCTACACCTCCCATTTTGCCCCCCTTGTTGGCAGGACAAAGCCCCTCTCTCCCTTCTTCTTAGGACCCCTGCCATCAGCGTGTGCCGGGCACTTTATCACCTTTCTGCTGAAGCCACCAGAACACTGGTGAGACCTCATACGGTGGCAGCGGAATTAACATCATCATTGATGCTGCCAGTCCCTCTCTTTTAATTGAAACTGTCATTCTGTCACATGCTCACTGACAACACAATGGCGAGACAACCTATAGAGAAAAGGTTAGTGCGCTGACGGAGTGGTGCCAGGTAAATATGCTCTCCGTTAATACAGGTCCTTCTCAAGAAATTAGCATATTGTGATAAAGTTCATTATTTTCCATAATGTAATGATAAAAATTAAACTTTCATATATTTTAGATTCATTGCACACCAACTGAAATATTGCAGGTCATTTATTGTTT
>JACXGM010037009.1:0-11229 GCA_016801145.1 Umbra pygmaea
CACAGACTTCCCACTGAGGTGCCTTGATACAGCACTCTGGGAACAGCCTATTTGTTCAGAAATTTCTTTCTGTGTCTTACCCTCTTGCTTGAGGGTGTCAATGATGGCCTTCTGGACAGCAGTCAGGTCGGCAGTCTTACCCATGATTGCAGTTTTGAGTAATGAAACAGGCTGGGAGTTTTTAAAAGCCTCAGGAATCATTTGCAGGTGTTTAGAGTTAATTAGTTGATTCAGATTATTAGGTTAATAGCTTGTTTAGAGACCCTTTTCATGATATGCTAAATCTTTGAGATAGGAATTTTGGGTTTTCATGAGCTGTATGCCAAAATCATCAGTATTAAAACAATAAATGACCTGAAATATTTCAGTTGGTGTGCAATGAATCTAAAATATATGAAAGTTAAATTTTTATCATTACATTATGGAAAATAATGAACTTCATCACAATATGCTAATTTCTTGAGAAGGACCTGTATATTCCATGTGCTTACCACAGTCCTTGTCTCCTGCAACTACATTCCTCCGTTGTACATGCATGCATTGCTTCATTAAATCATTCCATTTCGACAACCATCTCCCGGCCTGTGTCTCCCTCTCTACATCAACCCCCGATATCATGACAGTGGGTCAATATTTCAACCTTGACTGGTACATCGGAGTCTACTTCATTTGCTTTTTTATTTTCAAAATGTATTAAATAAAACATAAAAATCTGAAAAATGAAAATACACAGTCCTTATTATAAAATGAAAGTGATTGTTCCCAAAATGTACATGTTATTGTGAAATCATTCATTAATTATTTAATGTCAAAATATCATGCAATATTCAATTCTGATTTCTGATGCGCTTCATACATATTTTCAAAGTAAAATGTTCCATTTACATACACTCACCTAAAGAATTATTAGATTAACCATACTAATACTGTGTTTGACCCCCTTTCGCCTTCAGAACTGCCTTTATTCTACGTGGCATTGATTCAACAAGGTGCTGAAAGCATTCTTTAGAAATGTTGGCACATATTGATAGGATAGCATCTTGCAGTTGATGGAGATTTGTAGGATGCACATCCAGGGCAGATTTTTGGAATCGCTCCCTCCAGGATAGCTGCCTTGTGCATTGGCCACTGTTGGTGGTGTGCCTCGTGATTCATCCCTATAGTTAGCAGGTTTGCGCGCATTGATCTAGAATCCACCCACCCAATCATGTTTCAAAAACAAATGGTCTCTTTTCATTATCTATTATTAATATTATGCTAATATTTAATCTCTTGAAAAAATGGTTTTGAGTCATCTGTCTCAAGTCTAAGTTAAGTCTCAAGTTATGAATACCAAGTCAAAGTCAAGTCGAGTCTTTTATCAATTTTAGTTAAGCAAGTCTCAAGTCCTCAAATTTGAAACTTGAGTCTGACTCCAGTCAGGTCATGTGACTCTGCTTTATGGTTAAGAATGCATGATGACCTGAAGTAAGACAGCCTGGAAGGAAGTTAAGTCAGAATTGAAGCTTCCCCTTTTCTACCCCTGGTATATATATAAGGCCTTGGGTGCTCAATGGGTACTTGAAACCACACTGTCTTATCTATAGGGCTCATTCCCATCTAGACCCATCTTGGTCATCAGGCTTATGGATCATAAAACCCCCGGTAGACTAGATCTGCTCAGGGATGCAGGTTGCAGTCCTATTCTGAGAAAAGGTATTTAAGGTGGCCAATTGCAAGTTGATGTTCTCTTTGACTCTCCTCTGAAGAGTGGCAACATGGGGGCTATCGCAGAGATTTAAGCTGTCAGTGTCCACTTTGAGGAACATAGTGAGGAAATGGAAGACAACAGGCACAGTTCATTTTAAGGGCAGAAGTGGCAGGCCAAGTAAAATATCCTAGAGGCAAAGGTGAAGGTGGGAATGGTCAAAAACAGCCCACAGACCACCTCCAAAAACCTACAACATCATCTTGCTACAGATGGTGTGACTGTGCATTGTTCAACAATTCAGGGCACTTTGCACAAGGAGAAGCTGTACGGGAGAGTGATGCGGAAGAAGCCTTTTCTGCACACACACCACAAACAGAGTCGCTTGAGGTATACAAACGCACATTTGAACAAGCCAGCTACATTTTGGAAGAATGTGCTGTGGACTGATGAAACAAAGATGG
Source organism: Umbra pygmaea (assembly GCA_016801145.1). Lineage (NCBI taxonomy): Eukaryota > Metazoa > Chordata > Actinopteri > Esociformes > Umbridae > Umbra > Umbra pygmaea. The sequence continues at coordinate 2,152 of JACXGM010037009.1, forward strand.
AAATATTTGGTCATTACAAAGGGCGTTATGCATGGCAGCAAAAGAACACAACATTCCAAGACAAACACTTGCTACCCACATTAAAATTGGGTGAGGATCCATCGTGCTGTGGGGCTGTGTGGCCAGTGCCGGTACTGGGAATCTTGTTAAAGGTCGGAAGGGATTTCACTCAATATCAGCAGATACTTGATAATAATGTAAAGGAATCAGTCACAAAGTTGAAGTTACACCGGGGCTGGATATTTCAACAAGACAACAACCCAAAACACTGCTCAAAATCATTGAATATCTGTGTAATTTGAAGTGGGCTGTCCATGCTCAGCAATCATCAAACCTAACTGAATTGGAGATGTTTTGCAAGGAGGAATGGTCCAAAATACCTTCATCCAGAATCCAGACACTCATTACAGGCTATAGGAAGCATCAAGAGGCTCTTATTTCTGCTAAACGAGGCCTAACTAAATATTGATGTGAAATGTCTGTTGGGGTTCCCAAATGTATGCACCTGTCTATTTTTATTTTGATGCATATTGCAAATTTTCTGTTAATACAATAAACCTAATTTCACTACTGATATATTATTGTGTCACTCAGTTATTTGATAGATTGAAATGAAATTGCTGATCCAAACACCCAATTATGTATAAATAAAAACCATGGAAATTGTCAGGGGTGCCTAAGATTTTGCATATGTCTGTATATACACTCACCTAAAGGATTATTAGGAACACCATACTAATACTGTGTTTGACCCCCTTTCGCCTACAGAACTGCCTTAATTTTACGTGGCATTGATTCAACAAGGTGCTGAAAGTAGTCTTTAGAAATGTTTGCCCATATTGATAGGATAGCATCTTACAGTTGATGGAGATTTGTAGGATGCACATCCAGGGCACGAAGCTCACGTTCCGCCACATCCCAAAGATGCTCTATTGGTTTGAGATCTGGTGACTGTGGGGGCCATTTTAGTACAGTGAACTCATTGTCATGTTCAAGAAACCAATTTGAAATGATTCAAGCATTGTCACATGGTGTGCACTATCTTGCTGGAAGTAGCCGTCAGAGGATGGGTACATGCTGGCCAAAAAGGGATGGACATGGTCAGAAACAATGCTCAGGTAGGCCGTGGCATTTAAACAATGCCCAATTGGCACTAAGGGGCCTAAAGTGTTCCAAGAAAACATCCCCCACACCATTACACCACCACCACCAGCCTGCACAGTGATAACAAGGCATGATGGATCCATGTTCTTATTCTGTTTACGCCAAATTCTGACTCTACCATCGGAATGTTTCAACTGAAATTGAGACTCATTAGACCAGGCAACATTTTTCCAGTCTTCAACTGTCCAATTTTGGTGTGCTCTTGCAAATTGTAGCCTCTTTTTCCTATTTGTAGTGGAGATGAGTTGTACCCGGTGGGGTCTTCTGCTTTTGTAGCCCATCTGCCTCAAGGTTGTGCGTGTTGTGGCTTCACAAATGCTTTGCTGCATACCTCGGTTATAACGAGTGGTTATTTCAGTCAAAGTTGCTCTTCTATCAGCTTGAAGCAGTCAGCCGATTCTCCTCTGACCTCTAGCATCAACAAGGCATTTTCGCCCACAGGACTGCCACATACTGGATGTTTTTCCTTTTTCAGACCATTCTTTGTAAACCCTTGAAATGGTTGTGCGTGAAAATCCCAGTAACTGAGCAGATTGTGAAATACTCAGACCGGCCCGTCTGGCACCAACAACAATGCCACGCTCAAAATTGCCTAAATCACCTTTCTTTCCCATTCTGACATTCAGTTTGGAGTTCAGGAAATTGTCTTGACCAGGACTACACCTCTAAATGTAATGAAGCAACTGCCATGTGATTGGTTGAGTAGATAATTGCATTAATGAGAAATTGACCGGGTGTTCCTTATAATCCTTTAGGTGAGTGTACTTGCTTCAGGTCCAGTGTAACAAGAGGTTAAATTTGGGTATGTTTTTTGGGGCAGAATTTCACAATCAGAGTCTGGTCATTAAGAGGTTAATACAGTACTGTAATTGTAATTGGGTATCTTTATCCATTAATTTAATTTATACTTTAATTTGTTGTCTCCTGGGAATAATATTAAAACCTTGTCATATTCAGTTCCACCACATTGCTGATGTTTAATTCCTTACCTTGATAAGACAAAGTATTTCCTAATAGTTTGTCACAATGTGGCTACCTTCCTGAATAGTGGGTTAATAAAAGAGTTTGTAAAATGTTGCCAACTTGCGGTGGATCAACGTTAATCATGAAACTTTACAATAGTTTTTTTAATGTCTACAAAATCTACCCTTGTACTAGAATTCTATGCTGACGCAACTAAAACAATGGTAGATTCGGAAGTTGATTAAACATCTAAGACAAAAACTTCTCAATCAAACCCAATGTGCAATACCGTTCCGTTTCCCCCAGTCCTAGAGAAACACAGCAAGACGACCCAGAGCCTACAGCTGGAATGCAACAACTGAGTATACCTGATGGCTAACATGTGATGTTAGGGAATACGTGTGACTGTGGTAAGCGTGTTCCTGGCATCCGTTTATTGCTGAGCTATGCCCAGTACCACTGTAAATATATATATATTGTTTATTTCAGACCTATGGGTCCATATAATTTACAAACCACTGACAAAAATAAAAAAACTATTTTCATTCCAATGCTTCCAAAAACTGTAATGTGTTTTCACACGTTATTCAATGTATCATTTTTAAATGAAGTATTGCATTATTTACAAACCAGTTATTTAGGAGTTTTCAGTGGTTCATATTATTATTTAGAAAGTGTAAGTAAATGATTAATGTACAGTCATACATCTTATTATTCAGACATAGTAATAGTTACTTAGTGTACTAATAAATGCTTTATTAGCACGTATTTCAGGCTTAATTCAAGTGGTTATAAAGCATTTAGTAGTGGTCAGTTAACTATTTTTGTGAGCTCACCTGATGTGAGAATTATTTACAAAGGCTATTTAAAGGCTCAGTTAAACATTTTTATGTTCTGTATCACTGTGTTGTTGGTTTCCTTTTGATGAGCTCAGAAAAATAGTTAACTGACCACCATTAAATGCTTTATAACTTTCTGAAATAACCATGAATTACTGTAGAAATACATGTTAATAAAACATTTATTTACATACTAAGTAAATATTGCTATATGTCTAAATAATAACATGTAAGAATGTACATTTAAATAGTTTATTAATCATTTACTTACACTTTAAAAGAGATCTTATGAACCACTGATAACTCATAAATAGCTGGTTTGTAAATAATGCACTAATTCATTTAAAAAAGATAAATTGATCATTATTAAAGTATGAAAATACAATTGTTAAACACATTACAGATTTGCTTATAATCAAGAATAAAGCATTTATAGCTGTATTTTTAAACTGTATATTAATGTCCGCTGATGCTTTATAAATGACGAATTAACTGTTTACTAATGATTAACGAATGATCAATAGCGTGCTGTTATTATAAAATCTTACCAAAATGGTAATTTAATTTGAAAGACAAACTAAATTCTTCAATATTGACTGTTGTTATAAAGTGAGTTTTAAAAGCAACGCTTGAATATGTGATTGTGTGACAAAGCCTATTGAAAGTGTTTGCCATTTTTGTGGCTACAAAGAGATCACTGAGAATGCACTGTGGGTGAGTATGAAGTTATTTATATGTCTTTCTGGCATATTTTAAAAAAATAAACACAACAAAAATTGATTAATGTGTAAAATAGTTCATACATTTTCGTATTAATATGTTATTCAGATCTAGTGTGATAGCTGCTTGCTCTGGGAACAAAATGTACTAATCTGACTCTGGAGGAGGCACTGGCAGCTGCCACCCCTACAAAAAAGACTTACCACCCCAATCTCGCTATGCTAAAATATATTATTAGTACCATATACCACATTTTATTAAATTATATTAAAATAATATTATTGTTAGAAATCGAACTACAATGTTATATTAATTAATGGTGGCTTTGGGTCACCCCTTTCTAATGGTAGTGTCCATGTATTTTCTCGACTTTGGGGTGGGAATGGCGAACTTCCAGTTGGTGGCAGTAATGCCCAATTTATTTTGAGTACCAAGCTACCAACCACCAGTTAAACGTAATCGAAGAAGAAGAACAGCCAAACTCGCAATTGAGAGCAAAAGGTGTGATATTTCATTCATGCTGCGTCATTATTCCATTGATAATTGTATTTAATGTGAGTAAATAATTGTTCCTTCAAAGCATACTCATGAAAGCATAATTAAGTGTACACCTTTCTTCTAATCGATTAATTGTCAATTGATTTGTTTATTAAGTGTCCAAAGTGAGCATGTTGTTTAAGATTAATTTTACTCATATGCTAGCCCCAGTTTAGTTATCAGCAGTGTAGATTTATGGCCATGGTAGAAACAACTTTTGTTCTTTTTCATTATCTAGGTTGAAAATGGTAACTGTTTGGTATTTCATAATTATTGCTAAATCCATTATTTTAACAAAGTTGACTTATGTAGTTGTAAATATTATTTTAATCTAACACATATTTTTATATTATTAATCAAGGAGTTTTCACACTGGTGCATTTTTCTTTTATGATTTAAAGCAGCATATTAATGATCATTCCTGAATAATGTAGGGAAATTAAAAGGAAATTTAAAAGTGGGTTGTGAAATTCCACATCTGTGGAAAAGTGCCATTCTGCCACACTAAATTGCCTTAAGTAATGTAAAAACAAACTATATTCATATTGAACAGATGTGTTTTTAGTTAAGTGTGGAGAAATCTTTAGGCTATTTATGTCATGGATATTTGAGGAAAACAGGCCCCTGTATGTAAATACAACCCAGGAGAAAGAAACCATTTAATCTGGTTTTACTATTGATAATTATGTGTTTGGTTAAAGTGAAAGTTTGTCTTTTACTCCATTACCTATACTGACAACATTTCTCCCCAATTCTAATTTGTCATTTATTTTATTTATTTGCAGAAAATGACAATGGGTCAAAAAACAAATGTACATTGTCAGAACTTGAATAATGCCAAGAAAATCAGTTCATATTAATTATAAACAACACTAATGAGTGATTCTTAGGAAGAGTTCACAAATCAATATTTGGTGGAATAATAATAATAATAATAATAATAATAATAATAATAATTAGCTTTCATGTGTCTTGGCCTAGTTTTCACCAGTCTCTCACATTGATGTTGGTTGACTTTGTCACTGAAGGTGCAAAAATTCAAGAAGCTCGGCTTTCTTTGATGGCTTGTGACTATTCATCTGCCTCTTGATCACATTCCAGAGGTTTTTAAATGGGGTTGATTTAAGAGACATTTCCAGGGGTTTTTAACTTTATCCAGAGCTGTATATTAATGTATATAAAATCTGTGAGTTAAAAAATGTTATGTATTCTAGATTTATATGCATTCAACACACAGTTCAATTTTAGATTAACTATATTAGACTGTTATATAAATAATAAATTAAATTAGAAACATTCAAGCAGTAATTGTTTAATCTTGATCGTATTTCTGTCTAGAAAAAGTGCACATTATCTTAGTCCACATCACCCATTCTCTTGCAGATGCTGTAGCTGCATGAGGCATGAATCTATTAAAACTATATTTCACAAATCTATTTCCCAGTATGTACTGTACATAAATTAACATTTAGGCTGCCAGACTTGTTTTTTGCTTCAGTAGCAACAACAATAAATTGGTTATTGTGTTTTTTCCAGTGCCTGCTCCATGCCACACCACAAATACCTCCTCCCATCTCTTTAGCACCCCAGGTGAAAATGTCTAGATCCGCCTCTGGGAGGAGGTGGTGTCTACAACCAAGGATAACAGTCCATGGTTTTGCACAGTTTGCGTTGTGTAAATACACACATGATACGATGCTTTATTGGAGAGTAATATACTATTTTGATAAAAAAAAGTTATTTAAAGAAACTTTTCTTACTGGCAAGAGCTTTGCTGTGAAAAAAAATCACAAATCTAGCATGTCAAGATGACACTGGGTTCAGTCTTCTAAGTGACCAAATTTGGAGCTATACGTAATTTTAAAAACATTTTTAAAAGTGAGTATAAAAAAACTGATTTTGGACCGGATGACCGCGACACGCGAATTCACAAATCATGAATAACGACATGAGATATTATTTGCATGTCTATAACGCTGCACTGCGGGACCGCAGTCAAACGAAATCTTAGTATCCAAATGCAAACGTTTAACTTTGGTAAGTTAGCGTTAGAAATACAAACTGCTTCGAATATATTCACTTACCACAATAATCTCAAAACAACTGGATGGCAATGGTTGCAGGTCGGTGTTTAAAGGAAGAACGTTCTGCTGAGATAACTTTACTTTCAGTTTAACTGCCAGCACGCGCTCTTCCAGGGCACCGTAGTAAAATCAGTTTGACATCAGACATTCAACAGATATTCACATTCGTACCTCCGTCCAGGCGCCATTAGATATTTAGGGACCGGGGCAAAAGAGTAAACACCATTATCGTAGAAAATAAAAAAGGATATTTCTATTATTATTATTAATTCGTATACAACACAACATTGACAAAACAAAACACATGCAAACTATGCTACTACCTTTCTTGTCTCAAAATCGTAATTGATTTTTACATAATCAATGAAAATGTATTTCATTTTGTAAATGTTCAATAAACTTTTCATAAAAGATCATAGACACATCAAACATAATGCATATTATTAATAGGTGGTTCATTTGTATAACATTTGTTTTGGTGACAAAAATATTGTTTTATTAATAGTCTATGAATCATTGATAACACCTTATTTTCCATAAATCTTTAATTATTTGTCATAAATAGTCACAGACATATAAAACATAATTTATTTAATTATACCAATAGCTGAACTACTTGTAGTTGTCTTTTGTTTATCAGTCTTTACTCATAAAATAGTTGATCAAAGAAACAATGAAAATGAATTATATTCTGTAAATCTTCAATCATTTTGTAATACATTGTCATAAACAAATGCATCTTCATGAATATTGTTCTATTACAAGCTGGTCTACTTGGAAAAGCTTTACTTTGGTGAAAAAAGTATTTATTGACTAATTAATAATCAATAAATCAGATGAAAACATATTATTTTCTCGCTATATATGTTGTCTCTAGGTGATGTCATCCGGAAACACAATGTCAACTTTGACTGTTATGCTGATGAGACACAGCTGTACATTTCAGTGAAAAAAGGAGAATCCCCAAAATTGCACACCCCAGAAGCCACTAGATTTATGCCTATTTTGTTTCACATCTTTGGACACCACAATGATTTCCCTCGTGTGGTAATATTTTACCTTCTAATGATGTATTGCAAAAATAAGTGCTGCATTTGTATAGATGAGAGAAGCAAAGTGTGTGCGCGTTGTGCACACTCTACATTATGGCCAAGCTTGCAGCCTTAAAATAGTATCTGACATTAGACTAGGTATTTCCTGGTCTGTGGCAAAAAAAGTTCTGAATTACCAGGGAATTTATTGCAAAATAAGGGAACGACACACCTCCTCATTTTGCTGAACCACTCCCGGGAGCGCAAGTTCATTCCCTAATTTACCAAGGCGTATTTGTGAAGGGAAAAGTCCAGTGAGCGTTGGGTGCAAAATAGGAATAATGCATGCATCAATGTAAAAAGTAAATTGTGCTGGGTGCAAAATAGGGCCTATACATTATATGGTAAAAGTATGTGGACAACCCTACTAGTAATTTAGTTCAGGTGTTTCAGCCACATTTTGCTCACATGTGCATTAAATCCAGCACATAGCCATGAAATCCCAGTAGACCAGCATTGGCAGTACAATGAGTTGTACCGAATAGTCACACTTCCACTGAACTGGAGCTGTGAAAATGCGTCTCAATGTAGAGATTGTTTTATCACTAGTGTGTGTCCAAAACGTTATTGAAGTTTAAAGAACAGAATGCATTTTCATTCCTTTACTGACAAATGTTTAAACAAATTTAAATAATTCTGTATATCAAAGGTTATAAAGGTAAATCAGCTATTTTGGGAATAATAGACAATACATCACGTTTGATTAATGCATGGCAGTTATTGGCATTCTAATTTAAGATTTACATAAATGAAAGCATTTTCAATGATTGTTTGATCAATAATTAATCAATAAAAACTTTGACCTCAAAAATAAAATGTACAATTAGGTCACCTACTGGTAGATTGATACTGATTAGATTTGATATGTATCTACAGTATGGGATATATTGTTATTGAGGACTCAATAATGAATCAATAAATACAAAATCAAAAGTTGCACAATGAGCCCAGCTATTTGCAGCATAAAATGCATCACATTTGATGGATATTTGGCTTATATATTGAAAATGTCATTAAAGATTAACATAATGTAATGCATTTTCATTGATTCATGATTTATTAATAAATCAATGTTTATTTCTTTGTTTATATGAAATGTTGAACAAGTAGGCCAGCCATGTGTAGAAGGGCATGCAGCATGTCTATTGCACATTATCTGTTCATCCAATAAACCTCATTTCACTACTGATATATTAATGTGTCATTCAGTTATTTGATAGATCAAAATGAAATTGCTGTTCCAAACACCCAATTATTTATAAATGAAAATCATGGAAATTGTCAGGGGTGCCTAAACCTTTGCATACGACTGTATATCCGTTGTGCAGTTCCTGTGCACAACCTCAACACCTGGTTTGTGACAGAATGACACTCTTCGAGGAGAGCAGCGGGAGGACTCTGCCACGCCCAGTTGTGGGAGCCGGGAATTCCAATATGGTCCAGCTGCGGCCTGTAGCCACTCAGGCCACGCTCCTGCTCATGCCACGCCCCCCGCTCATGTCAAGCCCCTTGGCTAACCTTTAATGCGTTTAATTAGTAGCTAGCGCTAGCTAGTATGTACTGTAGCCACAGTAGAAGCACCACATAATGATTACATCTCATTGGTTGTCTAAATACATCCATCGTTTATTAAGATAAGCATGTAAACGATAAGGAACAATGAAAACACAATGTTTAAAC
>JACXGM010037010.1:0-11229 GCA_016801145.1 Umbra pygmaea
ATTGGTTAACATGAAACATGTGACAAGACATGGGAGTGAGAGGTGGGAACATGCAATACACAACAGGGGCACAAGAGGGAGGCATCTACCACACATTGGGGAGGAACCTGAACACCAACACACACAGGGCAATAACAATGAGGACACATGAGGAATAAATCTAACAACAAAACCACCGTGTAAACACTGAAAGCAACAACGGAGACAAAACCACAAAAGACACTAAACCAAAATAGAGTCCATAACCAGCCCACTAGGGCTGGACGTTACAGACTGTTATTTTGAAAAAAAATGGAGTCTGTGTTGCCGGCATAATATAGTGTTTACCAGGTGAACAGTGTTTGCCCCCAGCTAGAACCTGCCCTGGTCATAGACCTTCACGAATCTGGTAATTGCTACAGGTAGATCCACAAATGATTGTATATACCACTGAGCACTGTCAGGGCAATTGTAAAAAAATTCAAAAGGTATGGAACAGTTCAAAACCTCATGGGTAGAGGTAGCAAATGCATTTTTTCCCCCAGGATTGGGAGGAGGATGGTGAGAGAAACAACAAAATCCCCAAGAATCACTGTGAAAGAATTGCAGGCTTTGGTGGCTTCTTGGGGTCACCAGGTTTTTCTTCTCCCTTCCCAATTCCCACTAACGCTGGGACCACAACTTTTTAGACATATCTGTGAGATGTTTAGGGGCGTGCACATGGTTCATCCAACCATATGTCGCCCAGCCGCCAATTCTTTTCACACTGTTCATTCAACACCAAAGCCGATAGTCAAATCATTTATGGGATGATTATGTTTACCGACTATACTTTCACATTTACAGGCGCCTGATCGACACACAAGGACAGGATAGATAATCTGACATATCTAAACCAAATCGCCAGCAGCGCTATAAAAATGTATGCCACCTCGTGCAGGAGGTCTGGGGAAAGTCAGAGAACCCATAGTCAGGCTTGAATCACTGTCTATCATGACGTAGACTGTCCTGCAATTACGCCACATTTTACCAGGTTTCAAAAACGCTAACCACGTCCTCTTTGGAAGGGTTGTAAGAGGAAATCCCTTTTTCACCCCAAGACACAGATGCAAGCACTTGGAATTTGCCAAACATGATTTAATTATGACTAGAAGGTGCTCGGGTCAGATTAGACCAAAATGTAATGTTTTGGTCAGATACAGCATTGCCATGTTTGGCGTAGAGATGCATACAAGAAGAGGCACCTTATACCCACGGTGAAATATGGAGGTGGGTCAGTGATGTTTTGGGGCTGTTTTAATTCCAGAGGTCCAGGGGCACTGGTCAAGATGGATGGCATAATGAATTCCACCATTTATCAAGAAATATTTGTTGACAATCTGGTTGCCTCCACCAGAAGGCTGGGACATAGGTAAACTTTCCAACAAGACAATTACCCAAAACATACCGCAAGATCCGCACAGAAATGATTCAGTGAAAACAAAATAAGTGTTCTGCCATGGCCATCTCAGTCGCCGGACCTCAATCCAATCGAAAAAAAGATGTGGGCTGAGTTGAAGAGGACAGTTGATAAGCGGAAACCCAAAAAAGATTAGAATATCCATAAAGGAATGGTCCAAAATACCTCCAAATGTGTTCCTTAAACTTTTCAAATATTACAGGAAGAGACTCCATGCTGTTATCCTTGACAGAGGTGGTTGCACAAACTACTGAATAAGGAGTGCCAATAATTATGGAACCTTGATTTTGGTGAAATTTCTTTTGTGTTAAATATTGTATGAGTTTGGTTCCATTGTAACATTAATAAAGTACAGTGTATTTCACATGTTGGTATTTTGACTTTCTTTATAATTATATTGTATGTTTTTATAGTATTCTTTGTGCATTGCCAGTCAGGGATGCCAGGATTTTTTGAGCTCACTGTACCTGTAGCCCTGTCCCTCACTGTAAACTGGGAAAAGACATGAATCATTCTTAAGACATTGGAGAATTCCTAAACTTAACATGGCGATCTTAATCATTCAGGTACCAACGTCCAGAAATCTGGTTCAGCCGTTCCTCCTGGGCCTCCAATCTACGTGGACCTGGCCTATGTGCCCAACCACTGCAGTGCCAAGAATGTGGATCAGGAGTTCTTCAAGAGGGTCCGTGCTGCATACTATGTGGTGAGCGGCAACGACCCGGCCGCTGGAGAGCCCAGTCGTGGAGTCCTGGATGCCCTACTGGAGGGCAAGGCCACATGGGGCTCTAATCTCCAGGTGCTGACTTTTGTTCTCTATGTGTCTCTGCTGTTGTTGATTGACTTTATTATACATTGTAGGCACTGTGCATTCGATGTTTCTTCACGTTCTGTTTGACTTCTCTACAAATTCTTTGGATAAAATCTAGAATTATGCACTTAGTATTGAGAAAATGCTGGACAATGCTTCAAGCAACTATCACCATTATTTGTAGCCACTGAGACAGATATACATTTTTTGAAAAGTCAAGATAATAACATCCACAAAATATTTGTTCTAAAGTAATTTACATGTTTGCAGAATTCATAAAATCCATGTAATTACCATTTCCAGTAATACTTTAAAAAAACAGGTAATATCTGTAAAGGTTTTATAAAGTGGTTATAAATCTTTTACAAAAGGTTAATAAATAAATTACTAATACATTATAAACAATGTATGCATGTTAATAGCATAATAAGGTTTGGAATGTAGGTCAGCATACATTAAATCATGAAAGCCAGGCTTTTCTGTTCCTAGGATAGAGTACTGTTGGAATTATCTCAGGTTAACAGGTGGAGGTTTGGAAAACACTGACTTGTTATTAGACTTTTTGACCAATGGAATATAACAACTATAAATTCTTTATAATGGAGTGTAAATATTACAATAACACGTAATAAGGCACTTTTTAACCCCTTTATGAACCATGTACGTCACTACATTAGCCACTTTCCGACTAAGTAGTTACAGGAACGTAGTTACAGGAACAGTCCACTTCTAAACAGTTCTACTAACTACTCTCCCCCAAACCGGTTTTGCTATTTGCATTCGCACTGGCCAAGTGGCCATAGGAACTGGTAGGATGGGTAAGGGAGTGACGCAAGCACCGCAACGGTCATTAAAGCGTTGTCACTGCACTTTAGCGTAGCGCCACATACAACAACATTTCACAGTTGAATGTTCTTGTAACACTGGGTGTATGATTGGAGATAAGTGTGTAAATCATCTAATGTATGCGGATGATCTGGTTGTTCTCATCTCAAGTAGTGCTGGGTTCCAACAGCTGCTTACTGTATGTTCAGATTATGGGGCTGAAAACAACATCCAATACAATTTAAAAAAGAGTGTTTTGTTGATGTGTGTTGATATGTCCTCATAACAGAGTTTGAACAGTGGCGTTTAAAGGCTGGAGTACTTAACAGAGAAACACAGAAGACGAAGGCTCCAGCAAGCGTAATATGATAAAAGAAGATAGAAGAGCAGAGCGCAACAAGCAAATGAAGCAACGGGCATGACTTATAAATTGGACCAATCAACGTAGACCTAGGAAAATTGAAAGACCCTGCTCTGAAGTAGGAGCTGAAAGAGTTATAGGAACTGTGGTCCGAGAAACTTAATAATCCCCAAATTGGTCCAATTGGAAAAGGAAAAAAAAAGGGTTATATGAACGTTGTGTTCTAGGAATTGCAAAAATCCCTCCAGTCGGAAAGCGGCTATTGTTACCACATTACTTGTTTAGTATTGCAGAATTCTTTAAGTGGGGAAAATAGGTTGCATTTACATAAGTATTTGATTGACATCATTCTATTGACCAATCAACATCAAGAATATGACCTCTTTCGCATGACCTGTTGTTGATGTCTGGAATTATTTTTTTCTTCCCTATTTGATTTTGATCCGCATATGTGATTTTCTCTTGACCAGAGAACATGTAAACATTTCAATGAATTTCACTCATACGGTATTGTCTAACCTAGGTCACTCTGATTCCGACACATGACACGGAGGTGACGAGGGACTGGTACCAGCAGACCCATGAGAAACAGCAGGACCTGAACATCATGGTCCTCGCCAGCAGCAGCACAGTGGTCATGCAGGATGAGTCTTTCCCCGCCTGCAAGATTGAGTTCTAAATTCTCTTGCTGTTTTATCCTCATTCTGCCATTTGTGTCACTTCATTTTGGAGGTAGAGAGAGGTTCAATACCCCTCTATCCTCCCACAGCCTTCTGTTCTGTCAGCACTGCATTCTCATGACATAACATTCCAGTGCATTTACTGTAGTCTTCAGTTGGAGTGCTGGATTACAACTGTCATCTAAGAACAACCACCTACGTCATCAAATATTCATATTCTAGCACAGTAAAATCACTTCTTTACTAAATTCCGTCTTAAAATATATATTTTTCACATAACTCCTGCATCATGCAAATATGGTGAGCACATACATCATGTGTGATGATTGTTAAAGCCGAATCCACGTCTATTTGAACAACACGTTCTAAGTGCCATCTTAACAATGTCTTAACAATCTGTCCAGCATTATTGAGATGCACTTCATAAAGCTCTGAACACAACTTCTAATCCGTTTATATGACACTAGTGTGAAACTTATATATTTTTTAACTTACATTGTTTTAGCTCAACATATACCTACCCCTCAAAATAAAAATATAAGTGTGTATCATCCAAAGGCCAATGTAGGTGTCAAATCAACCTTGTGTGTTTCTACACTCCAAAATATGTCTAAAACAGTTTACACTTCGCACACTGTTGTCAAGTGGTAGGCTTTTCGTAAGTACCATAAATATATAGGAGATATTTCTCATGTTACGAGATAGTATGTGATGACGTTCTCTATACTGTAACGTGGGTTTTATCTGTACAACTTTGTCAGCAAGCGCTACAGTAAAACTGGACTAGGACTATAACCCCATGGCTTGATGTGAAGCTTAGGAGGTGCCATAACGGGCCTCATAGTTTAATAACCCCTTTTTATTACTTATTTCTCTCAGTAGTTAAAGCATGATGCTTGCATTTATCTGAGACTCCTCCCTTCCTAAAGTAGAGGGTTGTATGTAGCCTATAAACGTGTCCCAATACCATACCGTTTGGCTGTGTGCACGCTATAGAGCGTTTTACTGTAGGTATGCTATTTCTCTATTTACCATATTTCTCCTGGATGTAATGATTTTTTTTATAAATATTTGAAGGAATCTTCATGTTATTTCTTGCTTGTATTAGATTAATACTCTATCACAACATGTTTATTAATATACGACAAGACTGTGTTGATATATTTTTTGATGACACAGCAGAGATGTTCCATGAATGCAATTTGATTTGTCATGATAAAAAGCAGCTAAGATGAATGTATTGAAAAAGACATCTGAGTTTTTCTCACGTTTTTATTATACTGTCTGCAAGGAACTATAAAAAGACGTGTTGAAAACTGCAGTGACCCTCCATGGCAAATGTAGCAATACAGTCTAGTGCGTTCTTGCGAGACTAGGTTGTGTGGATGTTCTTTTACCAAAACATGACTGTGTTGATAGGCGGTCGCTCTCATGTGCCTTTTGGTCGTGGTACGTATATTGTGTAAGAAGGAACAGCTGAAAGGGAGGATTTCCCAAGTAAAAAAAAGTATATTTAAATTATACTCCAGTATTATACTTCTAGTATACTTATGTTTAACCATAAGTATGTATTAAATATATTTAAGTATATTTGAAGGATACTTTCAAAATATACATACCAAAATAATATATTAGAAGTATATTTAGGATAAATAAAGTACATTTCAAGTACATTTAAATATACTTTTTTTTACTTGGGTTGGCTTGTCTTTCACAGACGCCAAATTAAAGAGGGGAACCTGAATGCAGAGACAAAGCTGGAAACTGGAGAAAAATGCAACACTTTATAATAGCAAACAAATCAACAGCTGTTGTCTGGAAAAAGCTAGTTAATCTAATATCCATTAGATGTATGGATATATGCTGCTTATCCAGCATGTTTACTGTAGATTCAGTGACATATGCTTATGAACATAAGCTGGTCATAATGTGTCCTGTATCTTAATTGTCACCCAGAAACTGTTCAAAAATATAAGATCAAATAACAAGGTTTAGCATACAGTTGTCAGAAATGTGGGTAAAATGAGCTTAAGAGCTGGGCTGCGGCTCTAGTGAGAGAAGCCCAGAAAAATGATATTATTATCATTCTTTACCATAATGTGAACTATGGTAGCATTTGATTTTAGGTAGCTGGGGAAAGCACTTGAAACTATGTAAATAAAAAATACATTCTTCAGAATTATTTTTTAATTGAAGAGGTAAAACCAGTGCAGGAAGCTAATTAACAAAACGATATATAGTGAACCTTTCAACCCTAAGATAATATACAATGAGCATGAATGTGTTTGTATTGTGTTGAGATGTGGCATGTAGAGTTCTGCCATAAGTCTGAGAAGGATGTGTTGTGTTAAAGTGTATACTTGTGTGGAACAGAGAGAAATGGTTGGGATTTGAGGATACATTGTTGTTTTTTGTTGAGTTAGCAAATGTGTGGGTATTTCTGCTGGATAAACAATGGAGCTTCTTGGTTGCACTGCTTATTGACGATTATAACAAATATCATTGTTATTTGCTTTAAATTCCATAGAGCTTCGGCCCTTGATCATTGTTATTGTTTTGTCATTGTTGGTAGGTTTATTTAACCAGTTAATTTACAGTGACGATCAGCATAATACTTAGTATTTTCAATATTGTTTTAAATATTTCAGTTACATGTGCGACTAATAAAATAACGATTGTCTCTTTTTCCACAAAAGACAACATACTAAACCTGTACTTCATAATAGGCGTCTGATTTTCATTATTGCTTTTTGCTTTAATGATTCTTAAATGGAACGTGTTTCTGTTGTGCCAGAAGGTGACTGACTCACTGCTGCTGAATACAGGTCTGCAGACCAACAAAGCTCCTGTTTCTTCTCTTGCAATGGGAAAGTTCTTTCTATATCAGATCCAGAAACTGAGTCTTCTCTTAGGCTTCACCTATAATACCACTGTTGGCAGCCATCTTGTGCTAGCCTGGACAGTGCCATCCTTGTATTGTGCTAAAATGAGTCAATGCGTTGAAAATACTGTACTGTAAGAGTCTATAACATTATGCAGCAGAGCTTCGTCTGGATGAATGTTTACTTTCAGTAACACTGAGAGACAAGTTTGTGGGAAAGCTACAGAGTTATTATGGGCTGCAATATTGGGCATGTGTGTTACGTTGACTACAGCACAGTAAGGCATAGATCAAAATAGCTGCTACAATCACAACTATTAAGTGGTATTTAAATGGAGATTGTTAATGAAATAGCAACAGTATGTATTCACAGAGGCTGCAGATACTCTGGTGGTTAAAGCATTGGGCCAGTAAACAAATTGTTGGATTTCCTGAGCAGACAGAAGAAAAATGTTATTGTGCTCTAGAGCAAAACATTCAACGCTGATGGCTCAAGGAAGGGATCTCTGGAGAATAGTGCTGCTAAATAAAAGGTAGTATAGCTGCTACTCTGGTAAAATATCCCCTTTTGGACACTGTACAGAACTAACATGGTTTGGAATAGGGGAATCGGTGTCAAGATGTTGAAGGTATGGTTTTATTTTTCTGAATGGTCTGATGTGTTTGTGTTGTCCACAAGTCTGATGCAAGTCAAGGGTTGATTTAATTTGTGGTGGACCATCTTGGTGGCTGGATTCCAAATGACTGGTCTTAGAATCAAGCACTCTGAGGCCTTGGCAGATGGCTGTCAAATGCTCAATACAAAATATATACAAATAAATATTAGTTTGTAGAAGCTGAATGCACTAAACTAGAAATATTAAAATTTTCTTATTTTTGAATGTAGAGTTGGTACTTCAGAATGCTGCCGGACAACAACAAACATACATACAATTATACACAAATATATTAGAAATGAGTGGAGGAAAGCCTAATGATGGGATAGAATACAGCATTTGATGACTCAAAATGGATGTTTCAATTCATCCATGTTGCAATGGTTCTTAAAACATTTGCGGTTCTGTCCCAAAGGGAAAAGACTCCCATACTTACATCAACAAACTTACAGTTACACAGAAAAAGTACTAACTGAAGCTTCAACTTTTTCTTTTCCTGAATATGACTTGAAAACACTGAAACAAAAAATAAAATCGAATCCAATTTCAATGAATGATACATGTACATGTATGTACTGTATATACACCTCAAAACTAAATAGAAAATATATAAAATCCTATGATTCTTCTTGTGATACATTTTCATTTTAGCTGATGTTAATTAATGTATGATCAAAACTCTCAAGCCTTGAACAAAGAAATATAGCCAATGCTTTCTAGATGCAGATAAAAACATAAATATCTTTCAGTTCAGTATAATTTGCCTAATTCTGTTATCATGAAAAGCAACTCATTTGAAAATACTGTATATCATTCCACCATTGTATCTCTCTGCATGTGAACTATTTAGTTATAATCCTGAATGTAATTGTTTATTAACATGGAAGTTACAAGAAAAAGAAAATGCTATTTTAAACGGATATATTTGAAACGGCTCATTGTCTAACTGGTACTGACATGGCATACTGTATATGGTTATATTATTGGGCTGTGCTTTACTGTTTTGCCCTGAGATGTTGTTACAATAAAAGACATTGTACTACTGTAGTTCTTCTGTTTTCTCCGCTGTATTAATCTTAGTTCTATCTTCAGTGCAATATTCTGTATCTCTCTCTTTAAATCTAAAATGCTAATCTAGAAGTACTGCAGATTCATTGTCAAAGGGAACCATCCTGGTGATCACCAATAAAAAAATACATTTATTGTAATCAGAGCACCTCTCTTCTGTGAGTCAATGTTATTTTGTGACTTTTGGGGTAAATTAAGTGGGGCTTTGGCATACAGTTGCAATCAAAATTATTCAACCCCTATTGCAAATCAGGTTTATTGTAAAAATGTACAGATGTTCAGCTGTTTGCAATGGACAAATCAAACAAAAGCAATTGAAATAGCTCAACACAATGAATGCATCAAGTGGTTTCCCCAAATTCAACTGAAAATGCAACTCATTATGACTTCTCCAGTCAAAATTATTCAACCCCCTGAATAGAATCCCTCACAACTACTAGCTACTGTAGAATATGGCAGGAGGAACGCCCCGGACATTACCCGGGTGTACTGTAGAATACGGTAGTAGGAACGCCCCGGAACTAGCCAAAATCATGGCCGACATTCATCTTCTTTGTCAGCAGAAACTGGCATATAAAGAAAGTTTTGTCTCTAAAGTTTATACTAAGTGAATTTCTAGCGGAAAATGGATACTGCAGTTGTGCTTTCTGTCTTCAGTGAAAGCATACCGATAGTTTGTTAGTTCCTACTTAACGAATGTCATGGTTCTGTGCATATCCCTACCATCTTACACACTGCTAACATGTGGCTGATTCTCAATATGCATAGTATGCATACTATATAGTATGCCAGACCATGATTAGTATGTCCCAAACCATAGTACACAAATATAGTATGTCAGTAGTCCTCGGATGGTCTACTATTTCCGGGGGATTTCCAGAGTATGCCACCCTGCATGCTTTTTGGGCTGATATAGCCCACAATCAGTGTTGCCATGTCCACGGTTTCCTAGCCAAATTAGGCTATTTTTAAATAAATTTGGTGGTAGAAAATATATTGGTCGTGGGTTGCAATTTTTTGGGCTATTTTTAAACAACCACAGCTGCAGCATTTTCCTTTAAATAAATAAATCTGACCTAGGCTGTATGGTGCAGCCTGTGCCAGGTATGAGAGGAGCTACTGCGTGGTGTGTATGAAAGAGAGGGAGAGTAGTCAATGACAGTATATGAAATTAAGAGAATAGACTAAAAAAATCACATTTATATGTACATTGTGGAAAAAAGTATTGGATTTTTTTACTCCGTGGCAACGTAAACAAATTGGGCTAGTTTTAAGGCATTTTGGGCTGTTTTTGAGTAGTCATTAGGCTAGAATTTTATGTTTGACCTGGCAACCCTGCCCACAATCCTTTGTGACACATAATAGGAGGGGTTTCCCGAAGACAGTCCTTCTTTGGCAGTGTTTAAATGTAAGTATCCAAAAGTTAGGTAATAATACATGTGTTATTACATGAGTTTTTTGTTATTGTACTATTAAATTAAATTAAATGTATTAAATAAAGTTTCAATGAAATGCGAACAGGTTGTGCCAAATTTTTAATGTTTAAACTTTGCGGGCTTCATCGCTTGTGGAAGTGGTCTGATTTTAGATGCAACGTTATGATGCGTTAGTATGTCCCCATGCTAGCATACTCGCTTACTATATACTTAAGAATACGTACTTTACCACCACGTGTGTAGTATGTACTTTTAGCATGTAGTATGTACATTGGGATTCAGACTGTGTGTTACACTGATTCTTCGCAAGTATAGATGATTATTCACAAAATTGATACGCTGGAGAAAGTCACTTCAAACAGACATTCTCCTTTTACACAAAACGTCTGCAATGCTTAGTGCAAATGCGAACACAAACAAGCAGCTTTTGAATTCGCTTTCACAAAGGTGTTTCATTTGATCTAATTAGGGAAGAAGACGTAAACTATTTTTTTACTTAATTGTTCGTTAGCGTTACATATGGTAATTGTCCAGTTTGTAGTTTGATTTGCCTACTGGAGTTTTTTTTCTCAAGTACTTAATAAAAACAAACAATTATAGTTTATCTGGTTGGATGCCAATTAGCCTATTTGATATTTGACATATTTGTACTGTTTGTAAAAACGTGTATATCAAGCATGGTATATTCGCTAAAATACGGTAAGTACTGAAGATGCTAAAGATAATTTTGAGACTTAAGAGATAGTTATCAACAGGGGCGGACTGGCCATCTGGCATACCAGGCACTTTCCCGGTGGGCCGCCGCGAATTTTGGGCGACCCAATTGCCAACTAAAATTGTTTTTGTCCGGCCCATGAACCAGTCGATAAGGCCTAGATCGGCGGCCCATTTTTTTTTTTATTGACACTGGGCTGCTGGCCCAAAATATTTTGGTCAGAGATATCATATATAGGCTAGGTTTTTTTTCTGACAGATACAGCCCATTTAGCATGTAGATCAGCGGCCCATTGGTTCAGGCATGGTTCTAGCAGGGGCCAAACACGTTCGCCTGGCAAGACTATCTTATTTAGGCA
>JACXGM010037011.1:0-11229 GCA_016801145.1 Umbra pygmaea
CTGCTGACATTCTACTGGAAACTAAAGTACAACGGATCAATGTTAAGGATCAGTACCTGCTGACATTCTACTGGAAACTAAAGTACAACGGATCAATGTTAAGGATCAGTACCTGCTGACATTCTACTGGAAACTAAAGTACAACGGATCAATGTTAAGGATCAGTACCTGCTGACATTCTACTGGAAACTAAAGTACAGTGGATCAATGTTAAGGATCAGTACCTGCTGACATTCTACTGGAAACTAAAGTACAGTGGATCAATGTTAAGGATCAGTACCTGCTGACATTCTACTGGAAACTAAAGTACAATGGATCAATGTCCTCAAACATTCTTGTACCTGGCATCCATTTTGACTTTTAAGGTAGGCCTACATCAACAAGAGTATTAATGCCCACACTTTTTGTAACCTTATTGTTGGTGGTGCTCAGTTTGCACCATACAATGGTCTTCAAACTGATCTGAAAATCTATATTTGGCTAATGCCTTTACACACTTAATAATCAAAATTGTAACCATGAAAAAGAAACAGGAAGAAATATGAAAAACAATGTTGTCTTCCCTGCATTTAAGCAACCCTTATTTCAGCCTCTAATTGGGCAAAATTAATTATAAGAGCGATAGGTGACTTGATAGCTGCAGATATGCGCACAACTATTGCCATTTGAACAAAAACCATTCTATAATAACTGTATACCTACAATCATACAATTACCGAAAATGTACCATCCAACATTTAATACATTTTCTACTCATAAGCCATAAGTCTACTCAATACAGTAGATGAAGTGACTCACATCCCTGTGTAATAATACATTTGCTTGCAACTTGTTTGCCAACACTAACAAGGGGAAGACAGAGGAAGTGACAGCGGCGCCGGGGTCACGTGTGGTTCAGAGTCAGGAGCTTAGACCGCTACACCAACTCTGGCACACCACATGCTGAACACCTGATCATATAATCAAAGATATGATCAGCTTATTATCAACTGCACAAGGCTCTTTAACTGTCAGAAGAACAAGGAAGCCCTACTGTCAGGACAACTAAAAACAAAGAAGGAAATTCCTCCTAAAACTCTTTAGTACTTGAAAGATGGCACAATAACAAAATATTTTTAAAGTACTTAAAGTCAACAGCACTTGGCTTTTCTAAAACCAATTAATAATGATTACAACAGATACCACCTAGGGTGAATTGACTAACAGCCATCTACAGTCTCTCGCGGAAGTATTCAGCCCCCTTGAACATTTCAACCTTTTGCCACATTTCAGGCTTCAAACAAAGATATAAAACTGTATTTTTTTGTGACGAAGCAACAACAAGTGGGACACAATCATGAAGTGGAACAAAATGTATTGGATATTTCAAAAAAAAATTACAAATAAAAAACTGACTAATTGGGTGAGCAAAATTATTCAGACCCTTTACTTTCCGTGCAGCAAACTCTCTCCAGAAGTTCAGTGAGGATCTCTGAATGATCCAATGTTGACCCAAATGACTACTGATGATAAATAGAATCCACCTGTGTGTAATCAAGTCTCCGTATACATGCACCTGCTCTGTGATAGTCTCAGAGGTCCATTGAAGGCACAGAGAGCATCATGAAGAACAAGGAACACACCATGCAGGTCCGAGATACTGTTGTGGAGAAGTTCAAAGCCGGATTTGGATACAGAAAGATCTCCCAAGCTTTAAACATCCCAAGGAGCACTGTGCAAGCGATAATATTGAACTGGAAGGAGTATCAGACCACTGCAAATCTACCAAGACCCGGCCGTCCCTCTAAACTTTCATCTCATACAAGGAGAAGACTGAACAGAGATGCAGCCAAGAGGCCCATGATCACTCTGGATGAACTGCAGAGATCTACAGCGGAGGTGGGCGAGTCTGTCCATAGGACAACAATCAGTCATATAATGCACAAATCTGGCCTTTATGGAAGAGTGGCAAGAAGAAAGCAATTTCTGAAAGATGTCCATAAAAAAGTGTTGTTTAAAGTTTGCCACAAGCCACCTGGGAGACACACCAAACATGTGGAAGAAGGTGCTCTGGTCAGATGAAACCAAAATTGAACTTTTTGGCAACAATGCAAAACGTTACGTTTGCCGTAAAAGCAACACAGCTCATCACCCTGAACACACCATCTTCACTGTCAAACATGGTGGTGGCAGCATCATGGTTTGGGCCTGCTTCTCTTCAGCAGTGACAGGGAAGATGGCTAAAATTGATGGGAAGATGGATGGAGCCAAATACAGGACCATTCTGGAAGTAGTCTGCAAAAGACCTGAGACTGGGACGGAGATTTGTCTTCCAACAAGACAATGATCCAAAACATAAAGTAAAATCTACAATGGAATGGTTCACAAATAAACATATCCAGGTGTTAGAATGGCCAAGTCAAAGTCCAGAACTTAATCCAATCGAGAATCTGTGGAAAAAACTGAAAACTGCTGTTCACAAATGCTCTCCATCCAACCTCACTGAGCTCAAGCTGTTTTGCAAGGAGGAATGGGCAAGAATTTCAGTCTCTCGATGTGCAAAACTGATAGAGACATACTCCAAGCGACTTACAGCTGTAATTGCAGCAAAAGATGGCGCTATAAAGTATTAATTTAAGGGGGCTGAATAATTTTGCTCGCCCAATTTTTCAGTTTTTT
The DNA here is from genome assembly GCA_016801145.1 of Umbra pygmaea. Taxonomy (NCBI): domain Eukaryota; kingdom Metazoa; phylum Chordata; class Actinopteri; order Esociformes; family Umbridae; genus Umbra; species Umbra pygmaea. Next base: position 2,659 of record JACXGM010037011.1, read on the forward strand.
ATTTGTTAAAAAGGTTTGAAATATCCAATAAATTTCATTCCACTTCAGGATTGTGTCCCACTTGTTGTTGATTCTTCACAAAAAATACAGTTTCATATCTTTATGTTTGAAGCCTGAAATGTGGCAAAAAGTTAAAAAGTTGAAGGGGGACGAATACTTTCACAAGGCACTGTATATACGTTGGACAACATCTTATTTGTTTAATCTTATTTGCTTAATCTATTAACTTACAATAAATTCACAACGGTTAGATTTGCCATCACCGCCATCTTTAGTGTTGCCAATTTCAGCTGCCTTCTCCTCGCCAGGCACAGGGATGTAATGGTCAATTCTCCTCATAGCTCCTTGTTCTTCCACCTCATGGAGAGGACTGCCAGAGCGGCTGTGCCCTAGGAAGGTATCACCTGTGTGGGAGGAGAGAGTAGATCAGAGTGGAAAAGAATACACATTATTCTTGGATATGTGCTTCCAGGGCAGATGGTGCCAAGATGGTAGTTTAGAACCCACTGGCAGAATATTGCATTCTGATTTGTTTTTGTCATCCCTGACAAAATGAACAAACAAGCTTTGGATAGTCACATCTACTTTAAACCCTGTGGGAGAAAGAATTGGGTTTCATTAAGTTATGTACGTCACTGAGAATCTCACCATGGCTTCATATGTGCACCATAGTGCTCAATATTACACTACGTACATGCTGTGTGAATGCTGAGTGAATAAGCGAGGCATTATTCCCCTTCAGCTAATGAAATAAGCACTGTGCATGTTCATGAATCTCTCATGGCCTAAGGGGCAATTTTGCCACTGTTTACTGTTTGTTCCCCTTCTCAATTAATCACCCAACGTGCCTGTATGTCAGTATTTAATATCTGAGCATATTATGAAGTATCACTCATTAGATATTTAGTAGGAAACAAACATTTTGTTATGAAGATGCAATAATTTGCTAATATTCAAAAACCTTTTAGAAGGATCTTTTTATTCTTGTCCAATGAGTCAAAAGGATTCCCTCACTCTAGGCAGTCATAGGGACAGCTTCTGACAATGAAAGAGTCCTTCACCTTATAATAGCCTTTCACAAGCCTTTATTGGGTGCTTTTTAGAAGAAAATTGATTTTGTGATAAAAATAAGCCTGATATGAAACTCTAAGGGCCATTATATAATCCCACTGACATAATCATTCAATAGAAACTACCTATTTAAGGTTGCCTGTACTAGGACAATTAGTTAGTTGTCATTTACATTATATATCATCCATTACCCATTAAGATGCTATTTGAATCAAAAAAAGCCAAATGAATATAATTTGGTGCTTGATTTTTATCATGAAATAAACCTATTTGCAACACTTGAAAGGTTATGGTTCAGATGATCTTGTAGCCTAGATATAGCAAAATTGGCAAATCAGACATTTTCCAGCTTGACCAACCTACAGTATCTGCTAATCAGAGAGAACATTTATGCTAATTTCCTTCGTCATTGCTTGAATATTACAAAAAGTAGTAGTGGAAACCAGTAATAAAACAAATGAAACTTTCTAGAAACAGTTATTTTTTATAACTTCAAATTAGAAAGGTCTGGATGACATTTGTCTACTAGAGGATACAGTGTTTGCTGAAACAGAGTCGTGCTTACAGATATAAATCGGTACGTGCGTATTTCAGTTACAGTTGCATACTAGTTCAGCTGGTTTAACAGTAAACACTTGTTATACTGTTCAGAACTGACAGTCGAGAAAACTCTAATCTCTCAAGGCTTTACTTTGAATAAATGATCATGAATTTATACGTTTCATACATCGTTTTAAATTCTGTCAAAGATAAATAATATCTAAACATACATTTTAATATAGAAAATGAATGAGATAAAATATAGTAGGCTAGTCTTTAAATAAAGAATGACAGCCTGTCTTTCCGTAAACCATTCAAATGTAGTCCTTATCAACTTGTGGTTCGCTAATTTTTCTATTTAAAAGTTAAATAATTAAAAAAACATATAATATTAACATAACACCACCTTACCAGAGCCGTTATCGTGGTTGTTTATAGGTTGCATCGAATAAAAATAATAATCATCCTGTCTATCCATTGGAACAGACTTTATCAAACGGTGATCCCAGCATTCCTTAATATCCTCCACTTTCTGATAAACAGTTATCAGTCGATTCCTCCACTGCGCTCCTGTGGTGTTCAATAGAAACGTTGGGGTCTCCCTCTGAACGTCCCCTGCCTCCCCACACTAGGGTAGCCTATACAGAGAATCTTGGGGTATCTCTATATTGTCAAGAAATATAATCCATGTGCGTTACGAACTACATAATGTGCCTCCCACAACAAATCGTGCCAAATAGCAGTACAGAGCATCCCAAGGATGGTTGGTCAGTGTGGTTTAGAGAGCACCAGCTAGAGACAGCTGGTGCCGCCCACGCCACAATCTGATGTCTTTTCCAACATGGGTAGGTGGGAGGCCATCAGTCAAACAAACGCAGGGGATGATTAATGATTCATAATACAATAATTGCGATACACACTGTTTGGTTCTGTGTTTAACATTTACCTTGTTTTACCTGTAATAATCAATGTCATGCGCTTAACGTTTCATACTGCAATCAAATAGCTAGTGGATACCTCTGACCAACGGAATGAATCAACATAACAACCGGTAAATCAGTCTGTTTCTCAATTTCCTCGAGCCAGGCGACATCAGCGTCAATACCTTGGAGTTGGCGTGACGCTTAATGCATTTTAAATCAACCTACTATTTTTATAACCCAAAAGTGACGAAAACAGATGAATCATTGGAGAATAATGATATTAGAGCATAAAGGTTATTTTTATGTTGACGCCTACCTGCCATAGAGTACGCCGCCGCACTCCCCATACCTGCGAAATTTTTGAGTTTTACTCATTCTGCGTGTCAACTATAGGCTACTTCTGTGTCAGCTAGTTCTACACGATGATGGCATCTTCATAATACATGTTTATTTATTTATTAACTCGACTTCATCAAACAAATACCTGATCCGACAACGACTTACATGGGCGCAATATTTAGTCACACTAAAACGAGTTTTAAACAAACTGGGTCAAACTAAAAATTATTTACGGCAAATAATGAAAGACAATACTTAGCCGTAACTTACTATATTCCAACACAATAAATTCACATTTTAGTCCAGACACGCAGGTTAATAAAAGTTAACTTACCCACCGGGTTTCAGTTAATTAATCTCGAACCTCACCTGCAACTGCATGTCTCTACGTTACTGCTACTACCTCTTCAAGAATGAATCAGGAAGTTACCTGACGAAATAGAATAATAGGCCTAATATACCATCTTTAGGTATGCAAAAGTACGGTAGGAAACCCAATGCTACGCATGAGCATTTTCTTTAAACGACAGTAGCTTTGTTCACACACACATTCCAGCCTGGGCGTGAATTCTGACTAACAAAAGCCCTGGAATAACACTGGATAGGCTAGCACTTCCAGAAGTGTTCAAATCAGAGACAGAATAGGCTACCAAAGATTGCTAATAATAGTATATAATAATAGCACATTGCTTACCCTTCACACTTTTTCTAAGGACTACTATACCGTTTACATGTGCATAGACTGCAATGGAATGGGTATAAGGTAGACTACTACAGTCTTGAGATTGTTGTCAGTTGAACTTAAAGTGACATTCAGCAGATAAACGTATAGGCAAATAGACAGTGAAGGGCCATCGGAATTTTCCTACCAAATGCTTCTGCAACAACCTGGATTTTACATATGTAAAATGTTCACAGCCATGCTCTGGACAAATGCTGTTGCACAACCCATTATTGAATCCTATATCAATTCATAACGACTAGTAATTATTTTGTGTATTAGTAAAGTGTTTTTAATTCACTATTGTATCTCAGATAGCCATGACATTTTAAGTTTGAAACAAGTTGTTTTGATGGAATGGGGTAAAAATCATCACATGCTCCAAAATTACTGGCACTCGACTGGCAATGCACAAACAATACTTTAAAAACATAAACTATATAATTATAAATTCAAAATAACAACATGTGAGAAACACTGTACTTTATTAATGTTGCAATGGAACCAACCATACTCATACAATTATTTAAGGTTCCATAGTTAATTGGCACTCCTTATTCAGTACTTAGTGCAACCACCTCTGGCAAGGATAACCGCATGGAGTCTCTTCCTGCAATGCTTGACAAGGTTAAGAAACACATTTGGAGGGATTTTGGACATTCCTCTATGCAGATCCTTTCATGATCCTTCGCATTCTTGGGTTTGCGCTTATCAACTGCCCTCTTCAACTCAGCCCACAGGTTTTTCGATTGGATTGAGGTCCGGCGACTGATAACCATTTCTGTGTGGATCTTGAGGTATGTTTTGGGTCATTGTCTTGTTGGAAAGTCCACCTATGGCCAAGTCCCAGCCTTCTGGCAGAGGCAACCAAATTGTCAGCCAACATTGCCTGATACTTGGTGGAATTAATTCAGCCATCAATATTGACCAGTGCCCTGGATCTCTGGAATTACAACAGCCCTAAACCATCACTGGCCCACCACCATATTACACCGTGGGTATGAGGTGACTCTCCATGTATGCATCTGTTTCGAAGCCAAACATGACAATGCTGTATCTGATCAAAACGTTCAATCTTGCTTTCATCTGACCATAGCACCTTTTCCAGTCATAATTTAAATGACATTTGGCAAACTCCAAGTACTTGCATCTATATCTTGGGGTCAGAAAGGGCTTTCTTCTGGTAACCCTTCTAAAGAGGCTGTGGTTGTGGAGGTGGCATCTGGTGATGCTTTTTGAAACCTGGTGACCCCAAGACGCCACCAAGACTTGCAATTCTGTCACAGTGATTAAATTGCTTCTCTCACCATCCTCCTTCCTTTCCTGGGGGGCAAAATGCATTTGTGTCCTCTACCCATGAGGTTTTCAACTGTTCTATATCTTTAGCATTTTTTTATAACTGCCCTGACAGTGCTCACTGGTATATTCAATCGTTTGTGGATCTTGTATAATTTTTTTTATTTTTATGAAATAAGTAATAATAGTCTTCTCAATCTGAGTAAAAATAATTTTCCTATTAAAATGGTCCAAGCATGCATTGGGTGTTCAATTGAAGCAGGGGTTTGACTCCATACTCTTTTCCAAATATTTCCTCCCTTCTTACACACAGGCTTAATAAAATAAACAGTACAGAATGCTAGAAAAAAATCTGAACAGCTCACCAGTTCGCTTACAAGTTGGGAAGTTGGAAACAGTTTAGATTCTTGTTTTGATAAACTGACTAATTTTTCCTCACAGTGGGGACACACCCTTCTAGGCAGCCGTAAGAAGCTACAATCTCAAACTATTCATGCAAGACAGGTAGAGAACAAAATGAAAGGGGACACTTCCAAGGAGCCAGGGTCCCACCCACTGATTCGTTGTTATTTTCCTATAGGAATGATGCGTGTAGTCACAAGATTTGAGCTGATACATAAGCCTTAACTTCTCCACAGTTAAAGTGGCACCAAGCTGGCACTAAACCATTTGTGTAATTCCTGGTTACATCATTTCATTTAAATCTAGAAACACTCAGCAAATAATTGAACTTCCTCATTGTCTGTCATGAAATTTTTTTTATTTATTTGTTACATGAAGTAACTGATAATTGTACCTAAAAGCTTAACTTACAGAAGCATACTTAAATAAATAATGTACTGCTGAAACTCCCTGTGTCAGTCTGGGATCCCGAATGCAGACTGGACTGTGAGCTCTAGAAATATTGGCATTGTTCATGACAATGAGCAAAAGTAAAGTTAATACTTAGAAACAACTCAAACCTTGACTAATTTGTTGGGCACAAATATAAGGATGTATCCGGACATTCTTAGATCTGTCAAGTGTTAGCTGTCTGAACAGAGGAATTAGTCTGTAATGTGCGTAGCTATTAAATTAAATAGCTAACCAGCACTGGTGGCCAGTGAATATTTATTGAGGAGGGCTCACATTACTGTATGGACTGAAGTAAATGTAAAGGAGTTAAACACATTAAACCCAGTGTAGTATAAAAATCAATTTACTCCAGTCTAGACATTATAAACCCTTCTGCATCAATTAAGTTTCACTGGCCTCCACTGCTATCCAGGTGTTCCGGATTGTTCTATCCAGTGCAACATGTCTACACATTCATTCATGCCAAGAGAAGGAGGAGCAACAGCACCACTATTTAGCTTTTGCCAGAACCCCTCTCATTTGTAGAATTTCACACTGGTGAGAAGGGCACTACTTTCAGTAACCATCTTACACATGCTGTAAAATCTATATTTCTTGATATTTGAAAAATGTAATAAGTGAATTTGTTGACAAGGTGGGATATGGAATTGCACTGAGGAAATTATCAAGTTGTTCTTGGACAATGTGTGAATTTGACACACACCGGTTTTTCTATGATAGAAATAATGCATTTTAGGCTGTGCTTTTGTGTATAACAAATTAGCTACATAGTCTACAGAATCATTGTCCCATTTATATTACCTTGTCATATTTTTAATATCTAAATAGTTTAATTATTTACACCATTTGAATGCTGGTACCTGAAAAAGAAAGAAGTGCTGTTCTACAAATAGCCCCTTTACAAATCAAACAGTTCAATAACAGAGTTCAAATGTTAGGTGAAGAGGTTGATTTTACAAGGACTTGATGTTTCATGTAATTCATGAGGGATTTTGTCTTTAATACCTCAGGTCCAAAAGTCAGACAGACATTTATATATATATGACGGAATATTTATAATAAAGCACATCATCATTTTGTGTATAATGGCAAATCTCTAAAATAATGTGGTGCCTCATGGGATTCCACTTCATTCATGAAGCCAGCATTGTTGCATACTTGTTGGAGGTGGTAACTACAAGTTCTAATTGTAGCTTCTAATACACCCTCTAATTTTCACTCCTGCGGCTTTGAGACATTGGTGGAAATGGCGGAGGTGGGTGTGAATGCACAAATGAAGCTCAGAGGGGAGAGGGGAAAGAGGTTGTCTTGAGACTTATCTTTATCCTGCCCCAGAGCAGGTTATTTCAGAAGGATTATTTGCTATATGAAAGCACCTGGCTAAATGGCAAACAGGGGAAGTAAGGGGGATGCCTGATCTTCAATCTCTAGCATCTAGGCTACGTACAAACGGTACCTACTGCTTTTAAGAATGGAATGACAAGTATGAGCCTTGCAGTAACCACCAGGTTGAACCACACTGGTTTTACTTTACACCAGTTGTTTCCAAACCCTCAGATCCCAGAGGCGTTGTAGGCCTAAGTGTACTTTTCTAAAATCTGGTAGATTTAATTTCTCATTATAGGTTAGTTTTCTTTACAATGGCAGCTTTTGCAATTCTGCCAGTTGCTATATCTAGCTTCCTGGTTACTAGGCATGATGAATCCCTCTTCACTGAGAAAATGCTGACATTAATCTGTAGACAAGTAAGTGTACATTTTCATTTTGTTCCGACTCAAGTAAGCAGGCTATACTGTGAGTTGTAGTTTACTGATAAAGTTAATGGTTTGAACAATGAATGCTAATTGGCTGAAAACTAGTGCAACTCGTTTTTTAACTAAAAAGAACTAAGTAGAAATTTCCAAAAGTACAGTATTTGGTATCTACCCATCTTTATTTCACATTCAATAGAACAGAAACATTGCTTGTGATTTATGATGAAACATAACTTTAGATATTAAAACAAATGAAAATGGCCCACTTTTAAAATGTATGTACTTTCTCTACAGATGTTGCTTAGGATCTCTGCATTACTCACCGCATACATTAAACTATCTGCAGCAAATATCATATAAAAATCCATTCCTGGGCTCGGGTCTGGTAGCCTGTCAATCTTAAATTTAAAAGTGAATTAATATAAGGTGGTAGCTTGTGCAAAAGAGCATTATAAGCCGCTTTCCGACCAAGTAGTTACAGGAACGTAGTTATAGGAACAGTCCACTTCTAAACAGTTCTACTAACTACTCTCCCCCAAAACCGGTTTTGCTATTTGCATTCGCACTGGTCAAGTGGCCATAGGAACTGGTAGGAGGGATAAAGAAGTGACGCAAGCACCGCAACAGTCTTTTATAGCGTCGTCACTAGACTTTAGCGTAGCGCCACATACATCCTTTCACAGTTTAATGTTTGTAACACTGGGTGTATGATTGGAGATAAGTGTGTAAATCATCTTATGTATGAGGATGATCTGGTTGTTTTCAGCCCAAGTTGTGCTGGGTTCCTTCAGCGGCTTGCGGTTCGTTCAGATTACGAGGCTGAAAACAACATCCAATACAATTTTATAAAAAGAATGTTGTGTTGATAATGTCCTACCCAAGTAAAAAAAAAGTATATTTAAATTATACTCCAGTATTATACTTCTAGTATACTTATGGTTAACCATAAGTATGTATTCAATGTATTTAAGTATATTTGAAGTATACTTTCAAAATATACATACCAAAATAATATATTAGAAGTATATTTAGGATGAATAAAATACATTTCAAGTACATTTAAATATACTTT
>JACXGM010037012.1:0-11412 GCA_016801145.1 Umbra pygmaea
TGTGTGTGTGTGTGTGTGTGTGTGTGTGTGTGTGTGTGTGTGTGTGTGTGTGTGTGTGTGTGTGTGTGTGTGTGTGTGTGTGTGTGTGTGTGTGTGTGTGTGTGTGTGTGTGTGTGTGTGTGTGTGTGTGTGTGTGTGTGTGTGTTTGTGTGTGTGTGTATGTTACTGCGTAACAGACTGTGTCAGATACGTCTGTTGTGTGAACAGTGGATCAGTAAACATTAGCAGCAGGGTGTGTGTGTTTGCCCGCGCGTGTGCATGTGTGCGTGCGTGCGTGAGCAGAGTGAATACATGACACCCATCAGACAGTGTTAACACACACAGCTTCCCAGACCTGGATCAGTGCCAAACTCAACGCTGTTAGGAGTTTGTATGTCGAGAGAAAAGAGAAAGTGTTAGGAGATAGAAAATAGTAACATATATAGGAATAATTGAAGAATTGTTACTGAGGTAGAACAAGGAACAAAAATGCCTTTTTGTGCAAATAGATGCAAACAAACTCACATTAGTTCCTGTGAATAGACACACATTTTAGACACATTTCACACATGTATAGAAGACAGGGCCTGATAACCTCAAAACAAATATATAAATAAAAAGCTGTAATATACACTGTTGGTGCAGGAAATTACCTCTCTATCTCTGTCTGTTAGACACACATGCAAACACACACACAATCACACACACACAAACACACACCATCATACACACACAAACACACAATTCCGCCCTTATTTATCTGTTATTTGTCCTGTAACTATAGCAACTATTGGCATTTTGGAATTGTGCGTGGTGTTTGTGTGTGATGGTTGATGTGTTTAAGTTATGGATAATACGATTCACATTATTCATTTTAAATTGCTTTGTCGTAAGGTTACACACACAAAATGTTGCTGTGATGATTGAAATAATTAGTTTCTGTAATCCAAACTGTAATCAGGTAACTTTGATAACAATGAGGAGGAAGACAAATCCAAGATTTTATTTTCTATTTGTTCGCTGCTGCATCATTTGCATGTGGTACCCTTGAGAAGTACAGGGAGCGGTTGTCATATGCTGCATCACAAATAGTAACCTATTCTTTGACCAAAGAAGTGCAATAACAAATAGGGTGTCATCTCTCCATAAGGCTCAGCTGACTATTTCCATGATTTTCATTTATAAATAATTGGGTGTTTGGATCAGCAATTTTATTTTGATCTATCAAATAACTGATGGACACAGTAATATTTCAGTAGTGTAATTAGGTTTATTGGATGAACAGAAAATGTGAAATATGCATCAAAACAAAACTAGACAGGTGCATAGATTTGGGCACCCCAACAGAAATATCACATCAATATTTAGTTGTGCCTCCTTTAGCAAAAATAACAGCCTCTAGACTCTTCTTATAGCCTGTAATGAGTGTCTGGATTCTGGATGAAGGTATTTTGGACCATTCCTCATTGCAAAAGCAGTACAGTTAGGTTTGATGGTTGCTGAGCATGGACAGCCGCTTCAAATATAATAATTCAATCTACCTCTGAATCTCTGATTTCTTTGCACTAATTGTACATGTACTTACATCTACCTCGTTCAATTTTGACTGTATTTTTTTATCTTTATTCCTTACTCTACCCTTTGTGTAATTCTTGTGTATTTGTATTTGTGTGTAACAGTGTGTAACAATGTGCCCACCTGGTTAAATAAAAAAATAAAAAAACATATCACCCCACAGATTTTTTAAAATATTCAGGTCTGGGGACTTGGATGGCCATTCAAGAACATTGTACTTGTTCCTCTGCATAAATGCCAGAGTAGATTTTAAGCAATGTTTTCAGTCGTTGTCTTGTTGAAATATTTAGCCCCGGCGTAACTTCAACTTTGTGACTGATTCCTCTATATTAGTCGCAAGTATCTGCTGATATTGAGTGGAATCCATGTGACCCTCAACTTTAACAAGATTCCCAGTACTGGCACTGGCCACACAGCCCAACAGCATGATGGAACCTCCACCCAATTTTAGTAGGTGCTTGTCTTGGAATGCTGTGATCTTTTGCCACTATGCATAACGCCACTTGTTATGACCAAATAACACCATCTTTGTTTCATCAGTCCACAGCAAATTCTTCGAAAATGAACCTGGCTTGTCCAAATGTGCGTTTGCATATCTCAAGCGATTCGTCAGTTTTTTATTTGTTAAAAAAGTTTGAAATATCCAATCAATTTTGTTCCACTTCATGACTGTGTCCCACTTGTTGTTGCTTCTTCACAAAAAATTACAGTTTTATATCTTTATGTTTGAAGCCTATAATGTGGCAAACGGTCGAAATGTTCAAGGAGGCCAAATACTTTTGCAAGGCACTGTATATTTATATTTTCTGTCATGATTTGGAACCATCCCATAGGATTCTAGTTGGATAATGTATTCTAATGTAAGTTCTGTAAAAGAAATGTAGTAGTAGTATTTGTTTCTTTCTGTGAAAATGTTGTTTAGAGGAGGTCATCAAATATGAAAACATGAATCCTATAAGATTGTTACAGATCTTTATAGAGAATCATTTTCTTTCTTTTCAGAATCTAGACTTTGTAATATAATTTTGTACAATGTTTTTGTAAAATGATTTAGTAATATGATTTTGTAATATGATAAGGCAATTTGCATGTTTATCTACAAAGCTAAAGAACGATTCAGTTTCTTAACAAATAGATTTTTATCTTCCTCAGCAATCAGAAAGCATGTCATTTTCAAAATGGGAAGCAAGTCGTGACACCATTACCATAGTCGTCTACCGTTTTCTCAAGATGGTAAAAAATCGGATCAGCCAGTCAAACACACACTAATAAAACTAATAATAACTTATATTGTACTTTCATTAAATTTGTTTCAAGATAAAATTAAAAACAAACTGGCAATATACATGACCGGTCAAACAACTGAATTCATGTCTTTGAACCCTGCCATCTTTCTGTGATGAGGAAGGTCAGAAGATTGGTTGATGGTGGTGGAGACGGATTATAATGCTTAAGTCAGTGTTAGGTACTACTGTTAGGGTTAAAGTTAAGGTTAGGGATGAGGCCCAGAATGTTGAATCCTCAGTCGATGGGAAGGGTAAGAAGCAGTCATGGAATATTTTTATTTTAGTCCTTAAGGAAGTGCCAATTTGCCAGAGCACCAAGTCCATCGTCCAGGACACCAAGTCCATCATCCAGGGCACTAAGTCCATCGTCAAGGGCACCAAGCCCATCAGCAAGGGCACCAAGTCCATTGTCCGGGGCACCAAGTTCATCATCCAGGGCACCAAGTCCATCGTCCAGGGCATCAAGTCCATCATCCAGGGCACCAAGTCCATCGCCCGTGCACCATGTCCATCATCCAGGGCATTAAGTCCATCGTCCAGGGCACCAAGGCCATCGTCCAGGGCATCAAGGCCATCGTCCAGGGCATAAGGTCCATCGTCCGGGACACCAAGTCCATCATCCAGGGCACCAAGGCCATCGTCCAGGGCATCAAGTCCATCATCCAGGGCACCAGGTCGATCGTCCAGGGCACCAAGGCCATGATCCAGGGCACAAATTCCATCGTCCGGGGCACCAAGCCCATCACCCAGGGCACCAAGTCCATTGTCCAGGGCACCAAGTCCATCATCCAGGGCACCAAGGGCATCGTCCACGGCACCATGTCCATCGTCCAGGGCACCAAGTTCATCGTCCAGGGCACCACCAGGTCTATCGTCCAGGGCACCAAGGCCATCGTCCAGGGCACCAAGGGCATCGTCCGGGGACCATGGGCATCGTCCAGGGCACCAAGGGCATCGTCCGGATCACCAAGAGCATTGTCCGGGGCACCAAGGCCTTGCTGACTTAGCAAGGATAGTAGGGGAAATTGGACTAATGGGAGGGGAGAAAATGGGGGATCTTAACCTATGAACACAGGATGAATTTTTATTAATTTAACCTTAATTAGGCAGGAGGACTGTAATGGTTTGCAGTAATATACATTTTTGTAAAACTCCATGTAAACTATTGCAGGGCGTAATGGAAACAAATGTGAAGGGTAAATCAGAAGAGTATTTAAAAAAAAAAACAGGCTGCGATTGGTCGATATGTCATTGTTGGGTGGAACCAAGGCACATTGTGCTCTTTCTACATTATTATTGTTTCTTCTCCAAAGAAATGGAGATGAAGAGCAGGGACAAAAGAATGGCGCACAAAAAATAAGAGAGGAAACATTGAGCTCTACAAGATAATGCTGCCAAATGTAAAAAATAACACAGAGGTTTAGTTAGACCACCAGCTAGGGAGGCAGTCAGCACCCTCTGTAGATACCAGAGACTTCAGGTGCAAGTAGCATCCTTTTCAAAAATCAAAAATTAAAATATCCAAACAACACTGTGTTTTCAATTTAAAATTAGGTACTTATTTCTGTAGGCCAATTAAGATTAGGGTTGTAATGTGGAACAGAAGACGAGCTGTAGCTTGTAAATTTAGCCTATATATTTTTAAAGTGAGGAAGAAATAATGCCCAAGACTATTGGCAAGAGAGACTCTAATCTATACATGCATAACATAGCTTTCAATAATAAATGTACTATGTCTTATTTTTCTAGAGACCAGGTAGAGACCAGGGCAGAGAATGACAGGTGAAGCAATGTAACTGTGCACAATAGATTATAAATTCAAAGAAGTTGTGCAAATTAGTTAATTCAATACATTTTTTCATATTTGATTTTAGATAACTGATTACTGTTCTTTTGCAAAATCAAAAAGTAGATGCAGAAACAAAGAGCAGTGAGAAAAGAGAAACAGAACATTTTAGAATGTGCGTTTGTCTGTAAAAAAGCCCTACTGTAGGGAAACTACTGACAACATTTATAAAATATTGTCAGACATTGAATAACGCAAAGAAAATAATTTAAATTCATTTATAAACAACAAAATATACATTTGTTAACTTGGGAAGAGTTCCAAAATCAATAGATGGTGGATTAATAATAATTGAATAGTAATAATTATTGTCTTTCATGTATTTTGTCATGCCCTCCACCATTCTTTCACATTGATGTTGGGTGACTTTATCCTGGTGCTAAAGTTCAACTCCTGGTGCTAAAGTTCAACTCCTGGTGCTAAAGTTTAACTCCTGGTGCTAAAGTTCAACTCCTGGTGCTAAAGTTCAACTCCTGGTGCTAAAGTTCAACTCCTGGTGCTAAAGTTCAACTCCTGGTGCGAAAGTTCAAGTAGCAGTGATTTTTTATGGCTTGTGACCATCCATCTTTCTCTTGATCACATTCCATTGGATTTCCATTGGGTTGATTTGAGAAACACTTGCAGTGGTCTGTTATTTTTTCCTGAGCTCTACATTGTGATAGAGAAAGTAGTTTCTTTGTTATGGCTTGAATATAAAGCACTTTTAAATACTGTATTTTCAGATTTAATTTGTTAGCAGCCAATGATGTCACTGCATCATCGTTTGGTATCATCTAGTGCACAGTGTGTTAATTTGTATTTGGGAACTGTACATGGGTCACCGGCCAGTCAGCTGTTTTTAACAATGACAACAAACAACCAGGAACTTAAATAGAGACTAATGAGTAATTTGTAACAGCTGAGAGTAGTTGCCTGATGGATAAAGGTGATCTATTGGTCAATGACAGTCATGGGAACGAAATAGAGCGGGAAACAGAAAACATCCAGAACACAACATGCACACAGGGGAGAAACAGGTTCTAAAACCTCTCACCTAAGGGGGCGATTTCACAGTACCCCACCACAAAGGCTCGGAGAAGGGAAGGGTGAGGGAAGCTGAAACCTGCCCAGGGGCGATATCCTTTCCGCAGAGGCCCCGGCATCAAGAGAGAGACACCGATGAACACTTCGGGTGCAGCTGAAGAAGGGGTCTGAGGCACCTACCTAACGGGAACAGCAACTGGCGGCTGCCAGGGTAACGGCGACGCATGTAGTGGTCGAGGGGGCATGGCAGCCAGTACCAGCTATAGGGGCACTGCATGCTTGAAGGACGGTGCAGCTGGTACTGACCGTGGTGAGGAGTGCGGAGCCCCGGTGGTCTCCTTTGCAGTAGATGGACCCCCGGTGGTCTCCGCTGCAGTAGATGGACCCCCGGTGGGCCCCGCTGCAGTAGATGGACCCCCGGTGGGCTCCGCTGCAGTAGATGAACCCCCGGTGGGCCCCGCTGCAGTAGATGGACCCCCGGTGGCCTCCGCTGCAGTAGATGGACCCCCGGTGGCCTCCGCTGCAGTAGATGGACCCCCGGTGGGCTCCGCTGCAGTAGATGGACCCCCGGTGGCCTCCGCTGCAGTAGATGGACCCCCGGTGGGCCCCGCTGCAGTAGATGGACCCCCGGTGGTCTCCGCTGCAGTAGATGGACCCCCGGTGGGCTCCGTTGCAGTAGATGGACCCCCGGTGGCCTCCGCTGCAGTAGATGGACCCCCGGTGGGCCCCGCTGCAGTAGATGGACCCCCGGTGGGCTCCGCTGCAGTAGATGGACCCCCGGTGGTCTCCGCTGCAGTACATGGACCCCCGGTGGGCTCTGCTGCAGTAGATGGACCCCCGGTGGTCTCCGCTGCAGTAGATGGACCCCCGCTGGTCTCCGCTGCAGTAGATGGACCCCCGGTGGGCTCCGCTGCAGTAGATGGACCCCCGGTGGTCTCCGTTGTTGATGCTGGTGAACCCCCGGTGGTCTCCACTCTTGACGCCGGATCATCGATGGTCTTGACAGGGGCCAGGTCACTGAAAACAACCAGAACACGGGTGGGAAACTGGCGACCTTCACAATTCTAAGATAAACTCCTGTTATTCGCACATATTGCCTCACTGACATATTTACAAATCCAGAGCATAGCTATAAAATGTAAAGAGATAGTTACTGCATATTTTATGTGTGTGAGTTAGCCATACTGTATCAGTGATGACATGTATGTTTTCATTAAAATACATATATTGTGTTTGTGTGTACATTATCAAGCAGCTAGTGTAGCTAACTCTCTGCAAACTAGCAAGCAACCAGCCAATTGTACTCTGTACTTTGAAGTATATTGACAATGACTGTTGTGTGTTGTGTAACCATTTTGTATCAGACATATATATATTTACAACATACTTAAAAATATACTTCTACTATTAAGATACTGTATGCCGCCATGCTTACCGTCATTTTTAGTCGCTTTCCAAGATTCAACTGATGATGCTACTGAGACTTTTGAAAATGCCAAGACTGTGTGTTGTGCGTACTGTGTGTGTGATGGATGCATTGATTGGCCAATGACAATGTAGATGTCTGAGTGCCTGCCGGGTCTGTTGGCCTGTGTCTGGAACGTTCCCTGGGATCAGTAACAGGCAGCGAGGCAGAAGAATTCAAATGTTTCCGTTCAGCCCAAGGGCACATCAGCCACGTTGGCTGAAATAATTATGATTTTTAGTGCGGCACTAAGGCCACACAAAGGGGCATCGGTGGCCATGGCCGTCGTGAAATTCCTACCCTGGTCAGAATAATATACGATGGTGGTAGAGTCTGCTTATGAAGCTGTAGAGTTAGGGTTGGTGTTAAACTTAGGTACTATGGTTAGGGTGAAGGTTAGATACTGTAAGAGGTCAAGTCACTCAATGCTGCATAATACTTTGATGATGAGAGAATCAGATGGTTGCTAGATGGTGGTGGAATCTGATGATGATCCTGTAGAAGCCAAGTCTGATCTTAAGGTCTCTACTTTCCTTTTTCCCGTCTGTGTGAATCGCTTGGGTGATGCCTCAGCAGCTCTGGGTGCCAGAAAGTTTAAAATAGTCGCCAGTTGTCCTCATTATGGGTGTTCGGCCTCAGCACTGCGGTTTCCTGTTTATCTCACGCTTCAGGCAACTCTTCAAATAAAGTTCCCAAAAGATCAGGAACTGGCAGGCAAGTCAAACAGAAGTTGATACTGTGTCCAAAAGCAGTTTGCATTTGCTAAAGCTAGCCAAGTCAAAACGCATTTACCTGGTGTTATCATGAGGCTACATTTGCAAGCTTAGGTGATGGGAAAAGGTAATGTGTAGCATTTGATCAAGTGAAACTTCATCACCGATGTTACTTATTGCGCCTGGAGGAAACAGAAGGTTCTGTTGTGATGATCCTAAAAAGAAAAGTATCCATAGCAACACTGAGGTTATTACTAATGTTGTTTATTCCATGCCTTGTTTTGAACTGTTTGGACTCATATCACACCCATGTTCACGGGGTTCAACAACAATTAAAATACTTTAAAAATAATATATATATATATATATATATATATATATATATATATATATATATATATATATATATATATATATATATATATATACAATGTGTGTAAGAAGACTGATAATTGGCAAAATATTCCCTTCTCAAGCATATTGATTGGCAAGCTACAACTCTGAAAACTACTGTTGTTATTGGGGGGTAATGTAAGTTTTGGACAACAATGTGTGTCATTGGGTTAACAGAATCAGGCATGCAAACAGGTCAGGGGTAAAAAAGGTTAGAAGGATAAGGCAAACCTCTGATCCTCTAGGGGGGTGCTTGGGCATTCTCCCCCTGGATAATATTTTGTCAATTTTAAAGTTAAACATTAATTTGGTCCACAAATAAGAGGCTAGATCAATGTAGAAGCTATGCTCTTGTAAACAATGTCCTTTTTCCATAAAGAGATTTTTTGTATAACAAACATCATAAAAAACATTTAAACAAACAGGACTACCTGTGTTGAACTGCTTTATTTTCTACAAGTCAAAAGCATCACTTGCTGTAAACCTAACACACATCCACATCCAATAGACATCAGTTGTCAATGGACTGCTTAGTTTTGCAGACTTTGAAAAAACCTCTCCCCACTCTGCCTCTGATTGGCTGAGGTTTAGGCATTAGGAGCGGTGATTGGCTCCAGAGCCAGTTGTACATTTGCGAAGCACAGGTAAAAGTCTGTGTTGGCCATGACTCCCCCGCCAAATAGTATCTCATCAGATCTGCACAAATCACATAGGTGGCCCATTTTGGTTTCAGAAAGTTGAATTTCACCGAACAGTGTTGAGTTTCCATGCCTGCAGAATAAGCCTAACCTTTTTAAAAGTAAGTATTCAATTTGAACTTATTTTTGTTATTATGAATCCTTGGTTGTAATGAATTTAGGAAGTAGTGGTAATGGCAGTAGTAGTTGTAGCAGTTATCGTAGTAGAAGCATTGATAGTAGTAATAACAGTAGTGATCATGGTAGTAATACGGTATTAATAGCAGTTGTAGAAATAGAAGCAATATTTAGTAGTAGTAATAAAGTAATAGTAGCATTAGTAGGAGCGGTAGTGCTAGATTATTAGAAGTAATAGTAGTAGTAGTGGTAGTAGCAGTAGTTGTGGTATTAGTAGTGGTAGTAGTAGTCGTAGTAGGACTAATAGTAGTAGTAGGAGTAATAGTAGTAGTAGGACTAATAATAGTAGCAGTAGTATTCAAAATAAAAATAGCAGCAGTAGTAGTCGAAATAATACTAGTAACAGTAGTAGTACTAATAGTAGTAGGACCAATAGTAGTAGTAGTAGTAGTAGTAACAGTAGTAGGAATAATAATATCCAGTGGTTAAATTGGGCCGGAGCTCTCCAGGGCTCAGCTCCGGCACATAAGCCTGCTCGGATGTGCCTGCTTGCAGTCAGTAGCCTACTGTCTGGAAATATGTCCCATAAAATTTGATGACAGTGATGCTTCTAAAAACATGATATTTCTGACAATAAATGAAATATTATTTAAATGGCATGTCTATTTTGTCTCGGCGGAGCTGAGATGAGAACAATCGGAACACGGCCTTATTCTTGTTCAGCTGCTTAATCTTGTTGTCAATCGACCATCGCGCACCGCTCGCGCATCACGGTTTTATTCAGACTTTATTCATATTAGGTTTCATTCAGACCGAACGCTAATTGAGCGTGAAATTTGCTTCTATCGCGTCTAGTTGGACGCTTGAACAATTTAAAACCACTCGCTTGTCCAAAGGTATGAATAAATGACAGCACATTTAATTTGTTAATATTGCTCTAACACATTGTGTCAAATGTTCAGCATTGTAAAAGTCCAAAGTAAAAGTACAAGGCTGGATTCATCCGTTTTAGGAAGTTTTTAATTAAACCCTATATGACCAGGTAAAAGTAAGCATTAATAACCATTGCCCATAAGGAATACATTTGACTCTTTGTTAAATGTAGCAAAGAGGAGATCTTCAGAGATCTTCAGAACACCTGGCCTGTAAGAAATGGCAGACTAATACTGAGGTGTTTTCATACCAGCCATTATGGGAAGAATTTGTATGAAATGTGAAATCCAAATTATAAACGTAAAACACAAATAAATCAAAATGTTGATTGTACAACTAACCAGTGTTATCATAATTTTTATATCTTAATAATAGGCAGGTTGTAATGAGGCAACCACTGGAGCCATTAAACAAATTGTGTTTAATGGAGTGTTTGTTGAGTCCTGGTTAGACTATTTGTGTGTTTGTTTGCTTTTGTGTGTGTGTGTGTGTGTGTGTGTGTCTGTGTGTGTCTGTGTGTGTGTGTATTGTAGTAGAGATAATTGGAGAAGGAAGTTTGTGTGAGGTAAACCAGGTCACTACAGATCCAAATCTTCTCAGCTGTTGCTATACGGTCATATGCTACACTGTCTCTTCATGTGGCAGATTATGTTTGGCACATTGTATGGGTCACTTCGTATATCATAACAAGGTCATAAAATGTGTAATCAAGTGATGACTGATTAACAGTAATGTACTGTAAATGTTAAATGCCCTAATACATGTTGATACTACAGTAATGCTAAATATAGGCTCTTAACCTTGCTGTTTTGCACATATCATGTAGGACTCGATTTCTCCATTTCTTTGCACAAAAACTCTCCATAAAATGTCATTTGATGGTTTATTTTTCAAAAACATGTTTTGCAAAAATGCCCCGGACCCCCCTAGGGAGAGCCCCCCCACATAACAAATCCCAATTTAACCCCTGATAATATTAGTAGTAGTAGGACCAATAGTAGCAGTAGTAGTAGTAGCAGTAGTAGGACCATTAGTAGTAGTAGTAGTAACAGTAGTAGGACCAATAGTAGTAGTAGTAGTAACAGTAGTAGGACTAATATTAGTACTAGTAGCAGTAGTAGGACCAATAGTAGTAGTAGTAGTAACAGTAGTAGGACCATTAGTAGTAGTAGTAGTAACAGTAGTAGGACCATTAGTAGTAGTAGTAGTAACAGTAGTAGGACTAATATTAGTACTAGTAGCAGTAGTAGGACCAATAGTAGTAGTAGTAGCAGTAGTAGGACCAATAGTAGTAGTAGTAGTAACAGTAGTAGGACCAATAGTAGTAGTAGTAGTAACAGTAGTAGGACCAATAGTAGTAGTAGTAGTAACAGTAGTAGGACCA
>JACXGM010037013.1:0-11228 GCA_016801145.1 Umbra pygmaea
GGTTTCACCCGCTGCTTAGTGCTTACTGACACCTACAGGACTGTGCTTAATACTGCACGCACGTTACTTCTTTCTCTCACATGTTACCGGCATTAAATAAAATGAGCAAACATCGATTCTAGAGCCCAGAGTATCGATACAAAATCGTGAAGAAAAGAATCGCGATTCATCATTAAATCATTGTATCGGCACAGCCCTAGTCTGAAATGGTCTCATTTGCAACCAAGATGAGTGTGCCTTTAATGGCAAACTCAATGACTCAAATCAGATCTCCACAAACCAATGGGTGACGTCACACATGGTCCGTCCAGTAGTATATACAGTCAATGTCTTTAGCCAACTAACATGACTGCATTACACGTCAAGCCCTATGAATGGTTGACCATTCATGAAAATTAACCTCACTTATAGTGGACTCTAATCCAGTAGAATATGGTTACACAGAGGTCGGGTTAGCTTTCAGAAGTCTGCTTCTGAAAATGAAGACTCTCCAAAAATCTGTTTTAAAGATTTGGCGAACTCTGTTACATCAGTTTTTCTTTGGGCAGCTTGACCTTAGAGTGCCCTAACATGGAACATAAGAAAATCTATTCATTATTGATCTATTTCCCATGAGAAGACAGAGCATTTTAATCAGTTCTGGACATGGGAGTCGAAACAACCCCTCATCGCATCTACTATGATAACCTAATATCTATCCTG
Organism: Umbra pygmaea; assembly: GCA_016801145.1. Classification (NCBI taxonomy): domain Eukaryota; kingdom Metazoa; phylum Chordata; class Actinopteri; order Esociformes; family Umbridae; genus Umbra; species Umbra pygmaea. The sequence goes on from JACXGM010037013.1 coordinate 703, forward strand.
GTATGGCCAGTAACAGTAATTAATTGGATGGCTATAAAGAACAGACAGTCTTGCCTCTGCTAGCTTATCTGTTCTGGTACGCAGTAACTGAGACTAAGAGTAAAATAATAGTGAAAAGACGATAAAAGGAATCCTTCCTCTGCTAAGTTCTGGCCTTCACATACCTCAAAATGAAAAGACAAAAGATTATTTTGCTTAAGGCTGGAAAATACAGTACATGGCAGGAATAATAATTGATTAACAAAACAATACTGAGTAACTGAATAATTTAGCCCTTATAAGAAATAACACACTGATAGAGAATATTGACTGGTTCATCAATATTACAGTAATAATTAATAGTATTATGTAGAATCTACTCCTACAGCTAAAAGGCACAAAAACAAAACATGCGGTTCTACCACACACACCACACCTCATCAGAACCACGGTTTAAAAGATTCTGCCAAAGTTAAATAGTTAGGTTTTTTTAATGGAATATTGTACTTAGACACCATTTACACATAATTCCTGTTGCCCAGCTGTCTAGGTAAGCCTGAATAGGTCTTGACACAAATGGGATCAAAGAACTGCACTGTTGTTTGCATATGCAAAACATATTTGATTAAGGATACTGCTCTTATTTATGTCTAGCCTAAAGTTATTTGTAGTGATGGGTTAGCCATTCTTCCTTTGAGGGTTAAGGGTAAAGTGTAGCAAGTGTAGAAATTTAGTCTTCAACTAAAAACAAAAACTTATTAAAGCCCTTGGTTACTGTTTTTTCTATAACAATGTACAACCAAACTAGGTTATAAAGGAAAATTGTTAAGCTGGCTGGCAGCCCAACTCATTTTAATTCAAGTCTAACTTTCAAATTTTCAGAGCGTGGGTGTTTTAATGAGAAAATTACTATAGTAATTATAACACGTAACATTATAATTTGAGGTGAAACTGATTGACAGGCAGGAGAACGGCCATCTATGCAGAACCTCAATGGATCCTTGGTCCTCGTTTCTGCTCACCACTCATGTTTTCAATATGTTCAGGAGAGCATGGACACAGTAGATGATTGATGATTGTAAAACATTTGTGTGTTTCCGAGGGAAAAAATGCTTTTCATAATTTTCCTGCTGAAGGATTTACCAACAACCCAGTTTAGCATCCTAGCAGAGGAAGACACAGTTAGCTCTAAAATATTCTTCTTCTTTATTTTATTTTTCAAACTAACATCCTCACTGGGCATTGGAGCCAAAATGTAGAATTACATTTTTCAGAATATATATATATATAGATATATATATATAAATATCTATAATGAATTAGTTTTCATTATAGATATTTAGTTTAAATATTTGTAAAACCAGTTAAGACTGGGATATATTTTCTTGTGCATACTGTTTGTTTTGAAAAGATGATTAAATAAAATGTTTAATATTAATTATACACGTTTTCTATATTTTTAAGGTTCTATATGTAAAACGGACAGCCAGCATTTAAAATGGGTACTGCAGTCCAAATTCAAAATACCTGAGTCGTCTCCCTCTGCCCCCTCCTGCCCAGAATCGAAACTAACGTGACTAACAAGATCAGCGCAACCATGACAAGCAAACAGTATTTTACTACGTCTCTCTATGGTCATGCAGTCATTTAGAAAACATGCAGAATTTTTTGGGGTAGAATCTCTATTGGTCTCCATTTATTTGCTGCTTCCATGGCTGTAGCGCACTGGGTTTGCGTTTTTACAGGTATGCCTGGCAACCCGGTCATGCTGTTAATAGGCAGTTGATAACAACACACAGGCCAAAACATAAACATAAATTCCGTCACAGAACGTAAATTAAAAAAGAAAAAATATTGACATTTGCATTGTTGTCAGAAAAGATAGTATTTCAGCTTAACATGTTTCCTTAATATATGATGACGTATTGGTGTCATTCTTTGATTTATTACAGTACATATATTACATATTGCACCTTTAAATTAATTTGTATTATAATTCTACAAGTAAACTGTTGATTAATCGATAAATTATTCGATTTATCGATTAATAAGGATTAATCCTTACAAATATAATCGTTAGTTGCAGCCACTAATTATTAAGCCTGCAGGAAGGTTACCACATGAGGGAGGACGATTTCTTCCCTTTAATGCAACTGCGCTGAGATTAGAGGTCGACCGATTATGATTTTTCAAGGCCGAAACAGAATAACGATTATTGGAAGATCAAAAAAGTTGATACCGATTAATCGACCAATTATTATGATTCTTTTGGGGGCAATAACGACATTACAACAATACTTTTAATATAACTTCTGGTTTCAAAATCAATACACAAATACGACAACGAATATAAAATAACAAAAGCAGTAACTGGTAAGTATGGGATTTGAATGCCTTTTAATTAAACATGGAAGTAAAAAAACGGTAACCTGTCTTCTGTGTATGGTTTTGAATAGGCATACTATTTTGACAAGTTATATGTGCGCAATGACTGCATATTGTTGAATGGACAAATTATTTAAACCAGCACTCGTTTGGTCCCAGTACCCGATTTTGAACTACTGTTGGCTGATCTAATGATTAATTATAAATCCCCCTTGTTCATCATATGCAACGCAGTATAGCTAGTTAACCCTTGTGCAGCATCTTTTTTTTAAACAGGTCGTTTTTCCCTGAAAGCCTCGAGGAAAACAGAACAGATAAAAGTTTGGTTGATAAAAAAATGGGTACAGTTCTGTTGGAACGAAAGCAGTGAACCTCTACCCACTATTCTAGACTAATATTAACCATGTGAAGCTAACAAGTGATTATATGCGACTTATTTTAATTGATCCCCTTTCATGCTAGCTACAAACTTACCATGGCTTCTCTGCAATCACTATTACCTCCAGACTTGATGCTGCAGCTTGGGACAGGTGGACTGCTCACGACAGATGGGCTGGCTACACGCAGTTTCCACGTGATCTAATTGTAACACTACAGGAAGTGGTTTCTCTCCAAAAATAGTATTGGCCATAATCAGCGAGCAAAAATGCAGATTAATAATTCATTTTGAAAACTCATAATCGGCCATAATTGATCGGCCAGTCCGATTAATTAGCCGACCTCTAGTTGAGATTACCTGCAATGACAACAAGCTCAGTCTGATGACTTTGACACACTGCCCCAGACCATGATGGACCCTCCACCTCAATCAATCCCACTCCAGAGCACAGGCCTCGATGTAACCATCATTCCTTTGACGATACACGTGTGTCCGACAGTCACCCCATACAAAACTGTGACTAATCAGTGAAGATCACTTTTTGACAGTCCAGTCTTGTCTAGCGTTGGTGGGTTTGTGCCCATAGGCGACATTGTTGTCGGTGGTGTCTGGTGAGGAACTAACTTACAACAGGCCTACAAGCCCTCAGTCCAGTCTCTCAGCCTATTGCAAGCAGTCTAGGCACTAATGGAGAGATTATGCGTTCCTGGTGTAACTCGGGCATTTGTTGTTGCCATCCTGTACCTGTCCCGCAGGTGTGATGTTCGGATGTATCAATCTTGTGCAGGTGTTGTTACACATGGTCTGCCACTGTGAGGATGATCAGCTGACCTTCCTGTCTCCCTGTAGCGCTGTCTTAGCCGTCTCACAATACAGACATTGCAATTTATTGCCCTGGCCACATCTGCAGTCCTCATGCCTCCTTGTAGCATGCCTAAGGCACGTTCACACAGATGAGCAGGGACCTTGGGCATCTTTCTTTTGGTGATTTTCAGAGTCTGTAGGAAGATCTATTTAGTGTCGTAACTTTTTCAAAACTGTGGCCTTAATTGCCCCCCGTCTGTAAGTGGTTAGTGACTTAACAAGCGTTCCACAGGTGCATGTTTATTAATTGTTATGGTCCATTGAACAAGCATGGACAACATTGTTTAAAGCCTTTAAATGAAGATCTGTAATGTTATTCAGATTTTGACAAACTTTCTTTCAAATAGAGTGATTTCTTTTTCCTGGGTTGAGTATAATATCCATAGGTTTACGTTGATAAAAAATGATGTCACTAATGTTGGCAATCGCGTTTTGCTTGGTAAATAAAAAGTATTTCGCTACATAACATAATTCCTACAGTAGTTTTTCTATTTCCTTTGTGAAAGTCAAAAGCAGCCTGCAAGATACAACTACAGTCTTCAGCTGGACGAGAGAGCCCTGCCGTGCAAAACTCAACCACAGTCCTATCCTGAGGCAGGAAGCAAAATGTAGTATCTTTCAATTGTTTGTTCTTTGTCATTATTACTTCACAAACAACAACTTTGTGAAATAGAATTAAAATGGCTGATGAGACATGTCAGAATGTTTAGCTTATAAAATGTTGATGAATTATTATTTATTTCCATTTTAAGCACAGCGGTATGTTCCATGATATGGATATGTGCAAACATTCCCAAATGTTATTAGTAGAAAATGTGCACCGCACATTTATTTGAACGCTTTCATGCCAACACTTTGGAGAGAAATGGAAAGATTGAAATGTAAGAAACAGTGGATGGAGCATGCTAAACGTATCATTTGTTGATTAGAACAATGCCTTTGCCTGCTAAACAATAAAATATTTTTTTAATGATTAGAATAGGAAAATGTAGTTAAGGAAGTATAATAATACACTACTCTTTACATTTATAGTTGGATTATGACTTGACAACTTTAAAGTGTCTATTTAATACCTAAGATGTAGCACATGCCTCCCTGTCAGAACAATATAATGATAAATTAGAGTAATCCAGTGATCACCTCCATAATAAAAGGGAAATAAAATGCTATTTGTCATTTTGAACATAAGGTGAGACATTTCACTTTTGCAACTGGCTGTACTTGACCAGACACTTGACCACAAAGATGAATAAACCACTACCTTTGTTAGAGAAAAACTTTAACAAAACAACTGTGCCAGATGCTTGTGCAATTGCATTAAAGTTTAACAAAACTCACACATGTTTACAAGACTTCAAAAATGGTCTTCTGGTAGATTTTAAATCTGCACTATGTAACTTCCCATTCATTTGTCCTGTCGGCCCAAATGTATATATTTTTTTATTTTAATTGAACACAGGAATAATACACGTTACTATTCTGTCCATAATATGCATAGTTTCTAGTTAGATATTGTAAACTGTTGATTTTGCCATTATCTATATTTTGTATTTTATGTATATGTACATTTTTCAACCACTAGTCCAATATATTAGTTCGTACTATTTACTACCCCTAAAAACACAGTTTTTGTAGTTAAAAAAAAAGTTACAGTGCAGTTTTAAGGGTTGTTGGGGACTTCCAATTTTGTTGTTTTACTTTAAAAAAATTAAAATAATAATGATGTAATTTCTAAAACATATGCTTTTCTTACTGACTTTACAGCCTTTTCAACATATTTAAATAGTACAATCTTAAAAAAAAAATCTAAAAATGGTTCTCTGCAAATGGAAAAACTTCCACCAAGAACTGTTTATATGAATACCCCTTTTTAGAAGACAAGGGCGCTTTAGCCTTAAATGTCTAGGGGGGGCTACAGGGGTTGTGACTGTCCCGTATCTCGGGGGGGCCAGCACGCCCCTTCATTTGAACTCTGATCCTGTTAGTCAGCATACGGAGGAGACTAGGCTAGCTGCGCTGGCACAGGAGGTGAAGGCTGATGCAGCTATCCTAGCTGCAAGAGCTAGATGGCTGTCTATGGAGGCTGAGCTGTACTACATGGAAGTAGGCAGATGCTTTGTTAGCCTGGAACCCAGTACCAGAGTCAGCCGACGTGCAGCTTTCAGAGCCAGCCGGCGTGCAGGCTCCGGGGTCCACTGCTGCTGTTCTGCCTCCACAGCGCTAAAAGCTACGGATGCCCTCCGCAGCGCTGACAGCTACGGGTGCCTCCTCGGCAGCAGCTGTGCCAGGGGGGTTTGCTGGGCTGCCAAGACCCCATGCGGAACCTCCACATTAGGGACTGCTGGTGGGGGCGCTCTCAGGTACTGTGGGGGGTGGTTCTGCCCTCCCACCCTCCCTTCTGTTGGGTTTTTGGGGGTACTCTTCTTATTTCGGGCCGCTTTGGGGGTGCAGCCCTTGGGGACGAGTAATGTCACGTTCAGCCTGGATAAGTGAGTAGCCTATGTGATCTAACTATCATTTTTCTACCTTTTTTACTTTCGCATTACATATGGTAATTGTCCAGTTTGTAGTTTGATTTGCCTACTGGAGGTCTTTTCTCAAGTACTCAATGAAAACAAACAATTATAGTTTCTGGTCGGATGACAATTAGCCTCTGATATTTGACATTATGTTGATATTTATCCAGACACTAGTTGGTGATTTTTTTCGTCAGTGAGACTGGACTATTCAGACATGAAAACATCACTTTAAGTAGCTAGAGATTGTGTACGCTCTTTGTACTTACTCATGCATTTGTGCTGCTTTAGAGGATGGTTTATGGTTATCATTGTGCCTCCTGTTTTCCCAGTAGAGATTTGCGTACGCTCTGACTATGTTCTAGAAACTATTAGTATTGATAAATGCATACCATTGCGCTGCTCGCTATACCTGCCATTCTTTTGTTGTTTTGTACATTTCCTGGACTAAATACATAAACAAGAATAACAATCAACTGCCTGGTTGGTCTTCCTCCTTCACTACACCGCACACCAACCATATCTGTGACACCACTCAAAATGTAATAAATATGATTAGTTTAGTTACACTTTGCATAGCTACCAACACGTTTTGAATTTTGGCACCGGTAGAAATCCAAAGCCTAAGCAGTAGTGACATCACGTCTACCTGCCCAATCGTCAATTTTACCCAACTGGAACCAGGGATAAGACCGCCCAAGCGCGCCGCCAGCACAAGCTTCCAAACGAGGCTGTCAGCCTGCAAAAACCTGGTGAAACGTTCCAGTTCCAGAGTAATGGAACTGCATCTAGAACCTGGCGGAACCATGAATTTCACGGTTCCACATAGTAGTGGGCACGTGGCATATGTGAGGCAAATATTTCTATGTATAACCATTTTTGAAAGAATGAGTTCTTAGATTATTTAAATTCAGTAAGTATTCTTTGGAAGACCAGACTGGTTCGAAATAGAAGCCATCTAAATCTGAGTATCCTCTCTTCTATATAAAACATACAATGACGGACACAGATTAAGCCTAGTCCTGGAATAAATAATCAAGTTAAATGAAAATCTCCATTGATCTTGCTTTTTTAGACCAAGACTAGGCTTAATCCTTGTCCATGAAAACGGCCCTTAATGTTTAACGTTAAGAAAAAAAATCCCAATTACTGGGATTAATTAATCTACTTCAGAAAAAGTTGCAAAGACATTAAACTTGGCTCTTTAAGATAAGTTTAAACCAAATAAAAAATGTTCAGCAGAAGCATCCTCCTGTAAACCCAGAATTTTGCAAAATAGTCTGGCTATATCTACCGTCAGAGAAAGAAAAAGTCTAGCCTGAGACAGCTACTTTATAAATGCAATAGCAAAAATAAATATCTAATAGCTTAAAATAATGACGTCACAATTAAGAAGGTTTAATGACGCAAGAACTGCATTGTCATACCAATTTACAGACATTTCTTGCCATGCGGGTACTTAAAAAGATACAATATGTAGAAAAAAAGCAAACACCACTATATTAGTTGTGTACTTACATTATCCCAAATGTTTCCACCAACTTTCAAACACAGAGATATTTGTAATTTAATTCAAAAACACTTTTCATTTTGTCGCCCGTCAATGGCATCAACTCTAGTTGCTCTAAGTTCCAGGGAACTGCTAGCCTGGTTAACACCAGACCCTTCTCAGTTGACTGAGAGTAGGTCTGGGCAAGGTTCATTCACAGCCCATTTCCAAAGGGGCGTCACCAACGGACACCCCTCAAATGCCTCTCAGCGCAATTGGATATATCAGACTTTTGCTGACTCGTGTCGGCAAGATCGCGAGAACGTATATTTTTTTAGATATGAAGGCTTAATCTTAGCCACTGTTGACATTAACATCAATGCTGCTGCCCGTTTTGCCATCGTTTACCTTTTTCTTCTTCTTCTAGTCCATGAAAAAAAAAAGTTGGTAGCCTCTCCTCAGCTGCAACACCTCTGATCAAGAGAAGACTGCAACTAGTGTCGCGAGCACCACGGACGAGTATAAATAGTTACGCGCTCCTGTGACATCACATTGTCGCACGCGAGGTTGGAAAACTCTAGTATACTGGACCTGTAGTATATTGGTGCCTCGATTTGGAAAAATTGGAAATGGGCTAGAATGGGCTCTTGGCCAGACTGACTTGCAGAGCAAATCTAAATTTGACGGAAGTCCGTCGGGGTTCTTCCAGGCTAGGGAACCGCCAAACATAACGTGAATAAAATTATATTTTATTTAACAATACATTACTTTGTCAGTGAACATTTTTCTGACAAAGATGCTAGATTAGCAGGTTGTCATTGACGACGACAACAAAACCCATGATCCAACGCTACTTCTCGACGTCATCAAAGTACATATTTTGATTGAGAGACCCCTAGTGGCCGAAAACTACATATTGTACGTTTAAAGATACCATTGCCAGCGGCAGTATAACACCTTGTATCTTACGTCTGGTTTGCCCTGAGAAGGTAAACATAGACAGGGCTACTTAGTCTCTGGATAAGTGTCCTTCTGGAATTAGTGCTGGAGGGCCTGTATGGGGCATTCCTCAATCTGGTCTAAAGATCAAATGCCAATGTGCCAGGACAGTGAAGGGGGTGGTGTTAATCTTGGTGTCTAGGACAAATTTCTAATTTCAATTTTCTTATTCATCCTAACTCCTACCCCTGTAACTATTCCCTAGGTCGTTGAGGCAAAAGAGAATATGTTTTCAAAAGAGAATATGTCATTTCTTTTTTTACATTTTCATGACTTGTTTCCTTTGGGGTCAGCAAGATTGCCTAAGTGTTAGGGAATCTGACTGATGTCTAATAGGTATCTAGTAGAGGTCGGCTAATTAATCGGACTGGCTGATTAATTATGGCCGATTATGAGTTTTCAAAATAATTATTAATCTGCATTTTTGCTTGCCGATAATGGCCGATACTTTTTTTTGGAGTGTAACCACTTCCTCTAGTGTTACAAATAGATAGCAAATCATGTGGAAACTGCGTGTAGCCAGCTTTATCGTTCATAGTTCATAGTTTATCGTTCCTGCTGCCTACCTGCACCTACCAGGCTGTGCATAGGCTTTTAGTATTTTGACAGTATATGAATGTTCGAACAGATGCCATTCATTCCTATGGAGAGCAAGTAAGGTCAATTAGAAGCACTTTTTCGGCGAGCCTCACGCTGAGTGTGACGAAGTAGATGTGACTTGAGCAACTTGTCTGAGCGTTGTAATACTGCTCGTAGGTTTGCCAAGAGAAATCTGAATCATTACAAATCTTGCCTCTTGCAGTGAAAGGAGAGCGTGAGTAGGAGTTGTCCATGATCGTAGGAGCAGGGGCAACGTTTGGTAAGTATTCTTATTAATTATTTTGCCTCCACTTTACCCCGATTGCCTGCATGCTTCTCCTCCACTTTAATTTCTCTACTGTGCGACAGCAAGTCGCATGGTTATGACACAATAGTTTACATATTTTCACAAAAACGGCTGCTATGGGGCCAGAACGTGAGCTACAAGGTAATGGAGAAATTTATACATTGTGCTGTTTTTTCTTGCTGTCAAAGTGACCCCTAAAATGAATGGGAGTCTATGTAATGCTAACGTGAGGTGATAGCCAGGTAGAAATGGGACGATTACCGGTTTCACGGTAAACCACAATAAAATGTCCGTACGGTTAGTATTACCGTTTAAAATTTAATTTTCATTAAAACCGTCTTTGATTACCGTGATTTTGAAAACTCACGTTAAATCCTGTCCAGCTGGAATCAGTCTGACGCAGGTGCGCGCATGCAACTTTGTTTTTTGCACGAGAAGTCAAGCCGGAAGGCAGTGACAGTGCTCGGGAGATTTTTCAGCCATCCAAGAGGACAAAATCTGAGATGTGGGCATATTTTGGCTATTGCAAGAGTCCTGAGGGCAATTTAATCGAGGATTGGCACCCTGTCTGCAGAGGAATGTCGCTGCAAAACGGGGAAACACGTAAAATCTGTCATCTTCGTGATAACCAGCCACTGTTATACAGCGAATGCATAAAATTTTACTTTAATACCAAAACTAACTTGGGCAAATAATTGGACAATCAATATTGATTCGAGATTAAATATTTAATTATCTCACTTGTAATTAACGCAAAGTATCCGGATGATAAGTTTAACAGCAAGTAGATTTGAGCCAAGACGAATGAACATGTTCAAAATATTAGGGGGGACATTTAAGGGATAATGTATTGTATTAATTCATAGGAAACTTATTACGCATATTTATATTTTTACCACAGAAATAATTTCAGGGACATAAAATATTGCAAGTGATTAGTGTCCGATTACTTTGTTCGTTAGTTAGCTTAATTCGTTTTGAGTCTTTTTTATATTTAATATACTTAGCTAATAGAGAAAATATATTTTA
>JACXGM010037014.1:0-11228 GCA_016801145.1 Umbra pygmaea
GCTCCGCGATTTATCTTAGCCTGGCTGTTAGCCTGCTCTGGAGCAGGCTAGCTGCAAAGAATAAATCGCCATGGTTACTTGGCTGGGTTTACTTCTAGCAGCTTTTGTGCAACCAAGTGAAGACGAAATTTATCCAGGATAACTTGAAAATCCCGGCTTAATCCCTTATCTTGGTTTTGTGCAATACCCCCCTGGTCTGGGTGTGTGTTGTTTCCCTCTCCTGGCAGGAGTAGGTGTTTTTATTTTGCAAATCACAAAGTATTCACGTCAAACCTCAAACCTACAACACCAAACCTATTACACAAGCAATATATTTTACTATATCTGTGCATTTAAAAAAGTTGATCAAACAAAGGTACATTAAGAAAAACAGTGCCATCTGACAATGTAAAAGATGAAAATCAAACAAACATGCATTGAAAGAACAACCAATGCCAAAAAGATAATATATATTGAACTAGCACTCAGATTAAAGTAGCTGACGAGTACAATGGCTGCTGGCGCTACGCCTGATCTTTGTTCTTTTTGTTGCTGTAACCAGTCTCAAACTCACTTCAAAATTAATTCATGATTTCTTCAGTCCAGGTTTCAATCTGGCGTCATTGATTTAAGCCACAGTTTATGGGCAGTGTCTCTGCTAGAAAACTGGGACAGCACGTGGTTGATGTTGTGAAGAGTGCTGGCTGTCGACTCTCCAACCAGAATGTAGTCATTGCTTTGCTCAATGTATCCTTCTCTTGCAACTACTTGGTCTGAGGGTCAGACACAGGCTCTGTTCACTGGTGCTGGTACTCTGTAATGCTCTAGGTGAGGATGTCCTAGGGAGGCTCTGCTGACTGTAGCTGGGACAGTGTTGTTTTGGAGGCTGATCCCAGGGCTCAGACAAAGATGAGGGTGTCCCACTTGGCTGGGTATAGGTGTCCTTAACAGTAACCTAAAGAAGAGAAAAAAGCATTTAATAACATGATAATAACAATAATGTGCACTGGTTGCTGTTAAGTAAACCGGACTTTACAAAATGTGGGAGAAATGCAATGTTAACAATGTACATTTTTTGTGTCTAAAAGAATTCTTTAACAATGGAGATGGTAGATACTTTGACGTATAAATGCCTGTGAGTCCATATTGGAGACAGAGGCTCTGCGTCTATTATGGAGATCCAGAAAGTCCAGTCTGAAGAATCCTGATATTTCTTTCTGTGCCCACTCCAACAGCACTACCTGAGGCTGCTGCCTTGTTTTGCCTTCTACCACATGGCGTGAAGCTCACCAAAAAATTATCAGTTACAGCATAGAGTTTTAAAAACTATGAGATTATAGAAGAAAAAGAATAGTAGCTAGTTACTTAGCGTGCACGGCAGCCAGAACATTGTAAACAAAGCCAGCTACAAATGGACAACTCATAGTGTATGTAGTTCCCTAAATATAATTCACGACTCTAAAAAAAAAGTATATTTTGACTATTCAGTACTCCATTACCATTGCTTGACAGCCACACAGCAGTTTTTAGATGCAAATTACAGACTAGCTGGCCAATTATCGTGTTTAAAATAAGTAGTAATAAAAAACACATCACGTCTCCTCCTTTCTGTATTATTCATCAGCCTTCCCTCCCCAAGTGATATTTCACTAAGGTGGATAACGTTACGTAGCTATTACTGTGCAAAAACAAAGCTGCATTGCAAGTTAAATTAGGAAGTGAAAACTAACCTGAAATGTCCAGATGACGTCCAATCCGATTTCAAATAACTAATTTGACAGCTACCGGAAACCTTCCGCTCCTAGACGTTCGTTCTCCTCCTGGTCCTTCTCTCACTTTCGTTGACTCCCCCCCCCCCATTTTCTGATTGGCTCAGAGGTAGCTGCTAGCTTCTGGAATCTAGAAGTGTCGGTAGAAATCTATATATATTCGCTATATCACTGATCAGTGGGTAGTGGAGATTAACACAGCAGGCAGCGAGATAGTGATCGGATGTAAACTGGTGGCAACGCCTGAAATAACTGTAGTGAGTACCGGCCCTAAAGCTAGCTTCACGTATGGACAAGGCCCTAAACGTACCGTATATGTGGCTATATCCTGCTTATCACGTACTGTAGTATATTATAGCTATGTTCACTGGCAGTGCCTTCACTGGAGTTTGGGTAAAAACATGCATAGTATTGTCAGAAAAATGCTAGGTCAAATGTGAACGAACGAATTAACGAAGAGTTAAAGGCCGTTCCATTGTCTCGCACAAGAGAACATTTTGCTGCGAACCTTCATATTCAGAACATCTTAGACATTTCAAAGACCAGTTAGAAGGACATGTTTAAATATTTTTACAAACTCACCATTTTCATTATTGGTGTTTCTCTAATCTGGAGTCGTTTTACAGTAGTGATGGGACGAAATGGAAGAGCCGTGATTTCAAAGCACAACTCACTTCTACTAGTGTTCTACTAATTTCCTGGCAACAATACAATCCGGGTCACGAAATTTCAAAATAAGAGTTTGCGATTAATTAAGAGAAAAGTGCCATCAAACTGAATTGATTCATGATTATAGACAAAACACTATATCAACCGTTATCAACATGAACAATAATTCGTATTTGTTCCTATTAAACCAACATTTCCTTAAAATGTGAATATTAAAATCGTGTTTCAGGGTCAAATAAATGCAGCCAATACAGATCACTCTGTGCATGCTGGTACATATTGCTTACTAATAACACATAAAAACGACGTGCGTGAACTTGTCAATGTATAGTAGGAAATAAGAGAGTCCCTAGAAACAAAATGTATGGTGTTATGTCTACACATTAATCAAACTTCTAAACCCGCAATTCTATTACTGTTGTACATGGCACCTGCTTTATTATTCAGCATCCAATACAACCCTACTCCCCCACACTGGGTTCTGCTTGGTCATTCATGGCTAGACGAGATACAACTCATGTCAAATTGACACGAAACTCCCGTGAGAGTTAGAAGATTGCCTAGATATGAATGGATCCAGTGATAGAGACTTGGGACGGTGTTCAATAGTGATGGGCATTCGAGGGTTCACTAGTGTTCTTCAAGCAGCAGGATCAGGCTGTCAACAAACTCAGAATTTACTAAGCAAAATAAAAGCTGTCACTGATATTTGACACATTGCAATGCATTCCAAAAATGACTTTTATTCTGAAATTAAAAAAATCGAACTACTGCCAGCACTTTTTGCTGCTATTTTTAGAAAGGAAGTTTTGATCCTGCTGCTTGACAGGTGGACATTTACTTTAGTAAAAGTACTTTTCTTAGTAACTCTGAGTTCAATAGTTTTGGGAAGACCCTACTTAAGACCAAAATGTTCAGGTAAAGGGAGTAGTGCCTATCTTAGACTCTATTGCTCCTCTGAAGTTAAAATTTAAAAATTTAAGTCCTAGCCTTGGCCCAATGATCATTTCTGATCTCTGAGGCAGGCTTGCCGTATAGCTGAGAGGAGATGGAAGAAGGACCGACTTACTGTTATTCTTGCTTTTATCGCCTCACGTTCAGATTATTGCAATTCCCTTTACTATGTTCTTCCCCAGTCCTCTCTCTCCTGTCTTCAGATGGTGCAGAATGCTGCTGCCAGACTTTTAACATCCACTAGGAAGATTGATCACATTTCCCCAGTCTTAGCATCTTTGCACTGGCTTCTTGTCCAGTATCTAATACATTTTTAAAAGTTATTGTTTGTTTTTAATCTTAATGGACAAGCCCCTTGGTATATTTTGGACCTCATATAACTACATTCACCCATTAGGATACGGAGGTCTGCTGATAAACTTCTTTTATACTCCCCCCGGTCACGCTGCGTACGTTCAGGTGATGGAGCTTTCACAGTTGCCGCTCCTAGGCTGAGGAACCAGCTTCCCTTTCCATTAGGCAGGCTCCTTCATTGACGGTTTTTAAATCCAATCTTAAAATGCCCTTATGCATTCGTGTTTCCTACAACCTCTTGAGTGATTTTATTTATTTTATTGACTGTTATTGACTGTTGGTATTTTGTTTCTACTATGTATTCTATTGTGTAATTTTTATGCTTTTGTTCAACACCTCGGTCAGCTACGCTATATAGTATGCTTTATAAATAAATTAACACACTTACGTACTCGAGGGAAAACACTTTTTTGCTTGAAGGGGGTGATAATGGGTGCTTTTCAAACCTGCAGTAAATGTCATTCAGGTCATCAAATAGTCTGGGATTTCCTGCAGGGTGGGTGGACGGTCTCTTTTAATCCGTGATCTGTTGCAGGCCTTTCCAAACTGATGCATGGTCATTGGCTGAGAGGCTATTTTAGTTTCTCACTGTAGCTTCTTTTGGCTACCCTGATCTCTTTTGTCAGCTTGCTCCAGGCCTGCTTATTTAGGGCCCCACTACTGTCGGTTTCCTCTTTGGCTTGATGCAACTTCCTAAGATTAGGAGTGAACAAGGGTTTGCTGCTGTTGTATGCGCAAAAGATCTTGGTGTGTACACTGTGCTCGCAAAAACCAATGTAAGATGTCACAGCGTCAGTGAGGTCATTAAGGTCTGTAGCTGCAGCTTCAAAAACACTCCAGTTGGTGCAGTCAAACTCCAGCTTTGATTCCCTTGTCCATTTCTTTACGGTCTTTGCCAGAGGTCTAGAAGTTTTTAGCTTTGCCGATAGGTTGCGATGAGATGACGCAGACAATGGTCAGAAAGTCCTAGAGGTTCCCGGGAAACGGCGCGATAGGCATCCTTTAAAACTGTCTGTTAAAAAAAATGGACTAGAATCACAGTACACAAGTCCAATTAGGTAATATATACATGTCCCATAGCTTTACAAATCTTAAATCTCAGGAATCTAGCTAATGTCTCTGTTTTACAATAGCGATTACAAAAATAAACATTAAACCTTATAATATGTGCTACGTGCCTTGTACATATGCGCCTCGAATAAAATAGGAGGTGGATTAAAATCACTGCTCATAACTGCAATTTTTTAAAGAAATATATGCATGTCTTATATCTTTACAAAGCTTAAAAACTGAGGAATTTTGCTAATGTTTCCATTTTACAATAGCTAAGACAACAAGATAATTATTAGTCATAATGTGACGTACATAGCCAGTAACAAAAGCTATTAGCTTGTAAACTCAGCTGGCCCTTTTTGCACCTCAAATAAAATGGAATGTTGATTAAAAACACGGCTCACAATCTCATTTTTTAGGTTATAAACACATGTCTTATATCTTTACAAAGCTTAAAAACTCAAAACTCTAGCATATGTCCCCAGTTTACAATAGCTATAAGGAACATAACATAACACAGCACAATGTGAGCTATGTCCCTGCTGAACACAGCCAATAGTCTGCTAGCAGCTACTTAGCAATAAAGCAAACCACAGAGGAAATAACATAATTTACAAAAAATAGTACTTACAGTCAAAAAGCTTTCTTTTTCTTCATCAAAGAGTCCCAGTAATGACAAAGAGCATAGTTTTCCCAGGTAAAATCCATCTTGTTATGTGGAAATTACTATTTCATTATCGTTCATGTACAAGCATCTGATCTGAAACTAACCCGAGGCGCGTTGTTCATAAATCATGGGACACGCATCCGAAACAAAGACACATTTGAATCGTACTGCTACCCTCCCAATTTCATCATATTCGGAATCCTTATGAAACAGAAATGTTAAAAAAAGAGCAAGATCACCAATTTTAACCTAACTACACCAGAGATATTTTATAAAACACATATGTTGATCTGTCTCAGGAACCGGATAAAAACATCATCACGTTGCATTTTTTGTGGAAATATACTTTTTCAAATAATGCTATAGTTGATTGGCTGTTCACGCTATCATTCAAAAAAATTTCGACCTATGCTGTCATCCCTTGTGGGACATGATTAGACGTATTTCTTAGCCTGGTTAACACCAGACCCTTCTCAGTTCTGACTGAGATTTGGTCTGGGCAAGGTTCATTCACAGCCCATTTCCAAAGGGGCGTCACCAACGGGCACCTCTCAAATGCCTCTTGGCGCAATTGGATATATCAGACTTTTGCTGAGTTTAGATGTTTTTTTTTTTAGATATGAAGGCTTCGAGTATTGTACTTTGCTTGGTTTTTAACAAAAATGAAACGTTCAAATTGCTTAAAACAATGCGATAGTTGATTCGAATGAGTGATATTTCAGATGTTCCATTGCAGCAGTAATTGTTGTAATTGTATGCTTCAACAAATGACAGTACAAAGCTGCGCTATCGTCATCGTATGAAGCCTGACTCAACGGTTGTGATTGGTGCCTCGATTTGGAAAAATTGGAAATAGGCTTGAATGGGCTCTTGGCCAGACTGACTTGCAGAGCAAATCTAAATTTGCCGGAAGTTCGTCAGGGTTCTCCCAGGCTACATATTTCCAGGACCTTATCTCAATATATGACTGTGTAGTTATCTTTCAAAGAGGATGTAGAAAAAAAAATTAACTGAAAAAATATTCTTTATTTCATCTTGTGCCATATTCACTGTGTAAATTTATTTGAAATAAGTTTTATATTTCCAAAGGCAATGAGCTGAACTCAAGCAAATTGTGTTTGATTTTAGTTTGCATCGCCAGCTGTAAGTCTTGCTTATTGATCTGCCTGAATGACCGCAAAACCTCTTGCCATGGAAGATTCCAAGTCACAGATCAGCTCATGTAGCACAGAGTTTGTGAATTGACTGGCCGAGTCTGTTTTCCCAAGATGACGCCTGGCTGTAAACATGACCGATAATGTCTTTTAAACTATATTTCTAATAAACTGTCTGTACACTTACAAAGATCTCAATCCTTCGGTTAGCATGTAGGGACCCTCATGCTACCATGGAAGTGTGGTGCTATTTTGAGCCTTGTTAGAGGTATATAATTCTGATTTATTTTTACTTCATCCATTCCCACACAACTAGCGATATAAGGTAACTATCAGTTTGCACTACAACTGGGCACATTCGATTAGCATGAAAACATATTCCAGAGAACAGCTGACCCCTAGATTCATTTGGTGCCGGAGTTGTCCTTTAATGAGCATCATTACTGAATGCCAGTGTGACTCGCTGAGCAAATTCAAATTGTGCTCTCGCATGAACTCTGGATATCCAGGGTAGTATCTCTGAGCAAAATGGAGGATCTGTTAAAATTTTACAGTTTAAATACCTTATAGATGTTCACAACTAGGTGTCACTATTTTCCTCACCTAGCCAGAAAAAGTAATCTTAGAAGTTTTTCTACATTAAAATGAAGTTTAGGGTGTAAACTATACCAAACATAAAAAAATCAATTTTGACAGAAAACACATTTTCAACCTGTTTTGGCTTATAGCCAACAATGTGTGGCCGCAACATCTGACGGGTTCTTGCAGACCACCACACATGTGCCTTGTACCCACCTAACTCAACCTAGGACGTTCCAGATAGGCTTCTGGCCCTTGACAAACCAGGCGTGGGGGGTTGGTATGTCCCCACTGCCTTCAGTGGGAAGTGGGCCGTGATTTTTTTCCTGGGTAAAAAGCATTTGCATTACATTTTTTACAATTTAAGACTGTGTCAGAGCAACTTGTGAAGCACTGGAGCCATAAGTTGAGGCAGAAGTGTGCATTTATGAATATGCAGGACATAGTTGATTTATGAATATGCAGGACATAGTTGATTTATGAATATGCAGGACATAGTAGATTTATGAATATGCAGGACATAGTTGATTTATGAATATGCAGGACATAGTTGATTTATGAATATGCAGGACATAGTTGATTTATGAATATGCAGGACATAGTTGATTTATGAATATGCATGACATAGTTGATTTATGAATATGCAGGACATAGTTGATTTATGAATATGCATGACATAGTTGATTTATGAATATGCAGGACATAGTGGATTTTGAGTTGCTTAAGTTTTCTTATTTTGCTTTGTATTCACTTTTTAAACATCTATAACAATCCAGTCAAAATTTTATAAATATGATTTGCAGACAAAGAGAAACCCTGAAATGCCAAAGTCAGCCCAGACTATTTCCATTTCCTTGTTTTTTTCTAATAAATGTTTATAACTAGTTTATTTCAATACTCCAGACTACACTTTCCGTAACTGTCAACACATTTTCTAGGGGCGCCACTGATTCATTTCAATTCAGGATGTTAATGTTCATGCAAAAAAACGGACTGTTATATAAGGATAGTGATCATATGTAGACATGAATTATTTTACATAGTTGTTTGGCTCAATTGTAATCCATACTGAAAACAGAAATTACCCAAATGGCCCTGATCAAAATTTTACATACCCTTGAATGTTTAGCCTTATTATAGACACACAAGGTGATACACACAGGTTAAAATTACAATCAAAAGTTAATTGCTTTTGCAATTCGTTCTTATGTAGAAATAGTCAATGAGTTTGTTAGCTCTCACTTGGATGCACTGAGCAGGCTCAATACTAAGCCATGGTGTGCTGAAAAGAACTGTCAAAACACCTGCCTAATAAGGTACTGGGATTGGTTTAATTAATAGGGTGTAGGGAAATGATAGAGGATGCCAGTTAGTCACGGGATGGGGTTCTGGACAGGGCTGAGTGTATTGGGTTAGTGTCCGGGATACTGTGAGTCTAGTATACTTTGTATATGTACGGTGTATTATAGGGTAAGGGTGATAGGTTCTTTTGATTATTTTTTTTGTCCAGTTTCAGATCCACACTCCAGCACAGTTGGTGGCGGTAATGCACAATTACAGTTGAGTGCCAACTGCCAGTTAAAAGACAAGGAAGAAGTGCAGGCAAGTGAAGCAGTAACGTAAATTTACAGCGTGCATCAAGCTGTCTTCTGGTAAGGATCCAAACAATATTCATGCATTTTTTAAATAGTAAACTAGACTTTAATATTATGGCAACGTTACAAATCTGAGAGAATATAATCTGTTTCGTTTTCAACGAGATCTTGATTGGCTTGTAGCTAATTCATTTTAGTTAGCATCTTTGTTAACATTAGCAAACAAGCTTGCAAAACGCGCCGGAAAAATATGCACATTGGCTAACAGCTCACTAATAGTGCTGAAACGATTCCTCGATTAACTCGAATAATTTGATTATTAAAAAACATCGATGGAAAATGTTTCGCCTCGAAGCTTCGTTTAATCAGTGTTACCAACGTTGTATCGCTCACGGTGTTTCCGCACGGATGATTATTACTGTCGCACACCGGGCTGACGTTGCTGGCGATTATTGCCATGAAAGCTGACCGCGCAGATTGCAAAATGAAGAAAGTGAGCGTAATTAGTGAGGGGTTAAGAGAATAGACAGGCTGGAGAAAACGACAGGGAGTGTCCAAAGTTTGGAATCAGTTCAAATGTAATTAAAACGATAACTCTGTACAGTGTGTCCTACTCTTACCACAATAATAGCATGACAATTCAGCAACTCAACAGAAAACATTGAGTTTAACTTAATCATCCATTCCATCGTATGGACGATGAAACTAAACCTACACAACTACCAAAAACAAAGACAAGAAAATACGTAGTGGTGACCACTATTTAATGTAAAGATCCGACTTGTGGACCATCCCATCGGAAAACCAGCTGATAGTTGCGCACCAATTTCTCTCCCTCTTCTCGGAGAAATAGCTGATCAGAGATCTACTAGCATAAGTGTATCAGAGCTGTGTGACATTGTAATCAAATATATAAATGAAAATAGGTTGAGTATAACTAATATTTATAGGCCTATACAGATCAGCTTCAGGTTGAAACTTGTAGTTCTGAAAGTTAAGTTCCACAACTTAAGGTAATGTTTATGTATGTCTAATATATGCCTTAGTTTGAGATGATCGCATTTCAGACAAACGTTTTCTTTAAAAACAATGTAAATATGGCACTTAAAGGTACAATATGTAGTTTTCCAAAACAATTACAAAAGACGTACTTTGCAATAAAAAAGCAAACATCACTATACCTAGATTATATATATTTCTTAGTTGTGTACTTACATTATCCCAAATGTTTCCAACAACTTTCAAACCAAGAGAAATTTGTAATATAATTCGAAGACACAGGACGTTTCATTTTGTCTTCCGTCAATGGCGTCATATAACCTTTGACTGCTGTAGTTGCTCTAAGTTCCAGGGAACCTCCAAACATAACATGAATAAAGTTATAATATTTTTAACAATATATTACTTTGCCAGTGAACATTTTTCTCTGCCAGAGACGCTAGATTGCAAGGTTGTCATTGACGACATAACCCATGATCCCACGCTACATCCTGACGTCATCCAAATACATCTTTTGCTATTGTTTTGAATGAGAGATAATATTGATTAATATGTTTAGTTTTTTGAGAGATGATATTGTAAGCAAAGTAGGCAATAAAAATGTAGCTTTTTCTGAAAATTAAACCAAACTATTGTACACTGCTCAAAAAAATAAAGGGAACACACTAAGTTAACACATCCTAAATCTGAATGAATGAACTAATCATATGAAATACTTTTGTGTTTACATAGTTGAATGTGCTGACAACAAAATCACACAAAAAATATCAATGGAAATCAAATTGATCAACCCATGGAGGTCTGGATATGAAGTCACACCCAAAATCAAAGTGGAAAACCACACTACAGGCTGATCCAACTTTGATGTAATGTCCTTAAAACAAGTCAAAATGAGGCTCAGTAGTGTGTGTGGCCTCCACGTGCCCGTATGACCTCCCTACAATGTCTGGGCATGCTCCTGATGAGGTGGCGGATGGTCTCCTGAGGGATGTCCTCCCCGACCTGGACCAAAGCGTCCGCCAACTCCTGGACAGTCTGTGGTGCAACGTGGCGTTGGTGGATGGAGCGAGACACTGCTGACACACTCCAGCCACATGACGTCTAGCATTGTCTTGCATTAGGAGGAACCCAGGGCCAACCACACCAGCATATGGTCTCACAAGGGGTCTGAGGATCTCATCTCGATTCCTAATGGCAGTCAGACTACCTCTGGGAAGCACATGGAGGGCTGCGCGGCCCCCCAAAGAAATGCCACCCCACACTAGGGCTGCACGATATTGGAAAAAAAATTACATTGCGATGTTTTGTTTCCCAACGATATATATTGCGATATTGCAAGCCATCAATGTAGGCTACAGTCAATAATTACCATTCCATGATACTAATAATTTCACTAATAAACAAGCTTCATTACAAGTGACAAAAAGGTCACTTAATATTTTATTACAAAATTAGA
>JACXGM010037015.1:0-11228 GCA_016801145.1 Umbra pygmaea
ACTAAGCGTTCTGCCCATATCACCCCCATTTTGTACGATCTCCACTGGCTTCCTGTGGCTTATCGTATTAAATTCAAAATCCTCCTGCTCACTTTTAAATCTCTGCACAATTTGGTTCCCCCCATCTCTGCCACTTACTCCACCCCTACACCCCGACTCGCTCTCTACGATCCTCTGACTCTAGCCTTCTTGTTGTCCCTCGGCATCGCCTTGCTTCAATGGGGGGCAGGTCGTTCAGTGTTGTCGCACCAAAACTTTGGAACTCTCTCCCTCGATCACTCTGTTGTGTTAATATTATTTCAGAATTTAAAACTATGCTCAAAACTCATCTGATTTCTGAATGTTACCACATTTAAAGTTATATTACATTTTGTTGTCTGTTTGTATTCTGGTGTATTCTGTCCTGCCTACATAGTCTCATTTACTCTCATCTACATTTTGTTGTTTGTTTGTTTGTTTGTTTGTTTGTTTGTTTGTTATCATGGTCCATTGTTATTGTTATTATTGTTACTTGTTCATTGTAAAGCGTCCTTGAGCTCTGGAAAGGCGCTATATAAATAAAAATTATTATTATTATTATTATACGATGATGTGGAATGGGCTAGAGGAGTTAAACTAGGGGTGGGAGGGTGGGCTAGAGGAGTTAAACTAGGGGTGGGAGTGGGGGCCAGCTTTCTTCTTACTGACACTTCAAGAAGATTTATAAAAAAGGTTCCAACTGAAAGATCAAAAGGCACATCAACCATAAGATTTGGACCTTAGATATCTACATCTGATATTCGCTGTATGGGAAGTGCAGCATTATACACATAAAATGTCTTACTCCTTTGATTGAAGCTTGGGTGGCCCAGGTAAAAATAAGTATATTTAAATGTACATGAAATGTATTTTATTTATCCTAAATATACTTCTAATACATTATTTTGGTATGTATATTTTGAAAGTATACTTCAAATATACTTAAATATATTAAATACATACTTATGGTTAAACATAAGTATACTAGAAGTATATTACTGGAGTATAATTTAAATATACCTTTTTTATTTGGGGGGCTACAGGCTGCTCCCTGTTTGTCACTGTCATGGCCATTTAAAAAACAGGGATTAAAATTAAATAAAATGTTTAAACACAAAGATTACAAATAATTAAAATTATGAGCATGTAATTAAGTTTCTAAAGGACATATGGAAACTTAAGATCAAAATAGTTATCCCACTTGCCAGCTCTGATGTTGTTTCCAGCCATAGGTGGGGGGGAGTTTTTTTTTGGAAGGTTTGTTGTGTTTTTTCTTCCTTGCCTGTGATGTTTGTGGTGCATTTTGGGTGATGAAGGGCACGATGCAGGGGATGATGGTGGCGATGGTGATCTAAGTCGCGATGGTCTGTAAATAAAAAGTTTTTACAAAGATTAGTTTTCATATTGTTCACATCGAACAGAGAGAAATATGACTTGGGTGACATACTCTGTGTGATACAAAGAGGATGATCAAAATGTCAAACAACATATGATGCTCACTTTCTCCGCTGGCGACCTACTGGCAGCTCCTCTTTGTCTGTATTCAGATCAGAGCTGTGGCAGGACAGACCCCACCTCTTACTGAGACTTTCAAAGCAGTCTGTAGGCAATGTTTAGTACTGTATGTTACCAATTCATTCAATATCACAACATCAACATAGAAAGTACAATGAGTAACATCAGAATATCTTAACCCCCCACCCTTACCTGTCTCATGTAGTATTCGACAAGAGTACTGTTTCCATCCTTTAGATGGGTTAGGTGATGTCCTCTTTAAAATACTTTGGAGTATTTTGAATGAGTCTTTATATGGAGGCCACCAAGCCCTGCCTCCATTATATTTGCCTGAGTAATAAAAAATACCTTTTGACAGTGGACAAATATCTATACCAACATAAACATAAAATTTGCAACATTACAGCACTAAGCATTAACCTGATGTTGACAATGGAGTTCTCCTGTAGCCTTATCTAGTTCAAAGATAAATATTTCCACTACATTGCCCTGGCCTACCTGTAAACCTTTCCCTTGCAACTGGTCCACTCGCTCCTTCATCGAAGGCCACTATAAGGTATAGGCTTTCCTGATGCTAAATTAACAGTACAGTAAAGGTCAAAATCACATTTTTTTCCTGTAGTGATCAAATCTAAAAATGTTCACAGTTGTACATTATGTCTTCCTAAAGGCGGGCTTGAAATTAAAAAATGTTCCTTAGTGTCCCGCAGCTGTCCTGAATTTTACTTGGTATTGTCCCAGACTTTTTTCCCATTCTACATAATAAACATAGCATAATAATCAGAAACTTGCATCACTTAATTGACTCCTTCTGGTCCACCATGGAAGTTCTGAACACTGAACACAAGTCACTTCATTTCCAGAGGTTGTGCTACTCTTATTGGGCCTCATTCACCACATCTTCCTAAGAATTTTCTTCTGTGTTTTTAAGAAGATCCTACGAGAACTCAAGCAGATTCACGAAGGTGTTCTTAAACCTCAGAATTGTTTGTAGTCTCGTTCTTATCATGCTGAATCCCATTTCTTCTTAAATTGACAGGGTGTGCCAATTGTTCTTAATTAGCATAGGTAAACGCCCTGTCAATACCCATAAAACGTAAACAATAGTTCTTTGCAGTGTTGCCATGTCCGCGGTTTTCTAGCCAAATTGGGCGATTTTTGCGTTTTTTTGGGCTACTTTTTAACAACCACAGCTGCAGCATTTTCCTTTAAATAAATCAATGTGACCAAGGCTGTATGTTGCAGCCTGTGCCAGGTGTGGGAGGAGCTACTGCATGTGATGTGTATTAAAGAGGGGGAGAGAGTAGATTGTTTTGAGAGAGAGAGACTGCTACGTGCATATTCAGGGCGAGCGGAACAGAAAAATGCACAAATGGCTCAAACATCATGATAATTGATGTAATTGGTTTAGTGCCTACAAAACGAATTAAGTAAAAAGCTTTATTTTGCACCATAATTTAATTTTGGTGGTTCTTTAGACCAGAACATTCATCAGAAATTAGAAAACAGTGCATCACAATATGCTATAGAAACGTGAGAAAGAAAAAAAACACGTTTACGAAGACAACGAAGAAAATATTGCAAAGATTAGGAAAAAGAAAAGGGTTTAATGGAATGGATTAGGAGCATCCCAGCAGATGACAGTAAAGCACAGTAAGCGTATGTGATAGCAAAAAGTTAACTTTTAATCTTATTTTTTTTGAAACACTAACAAATAATAAAGATTTGTATTTCTGATTAAAAAAGTAAAGTGTTGCAGTAATAACCATGGGAAAAGTGCTGTGGATATTAGGGCTGAAACGATTCCTCGAATAACTCGAATAACTCGAATAACTCGATTACAAAAAAGCATTGACACAAAATGATTTGCCTCGAAGCATCTTTTAGTCAATGTTACCAACGTTGTATTGCACACAGTGTTTTCGCACGGATGATTATTACTGTCGCTCTCCAGGCTGATGCTGCTGGCGACACATGCCATGAAGACTGACGGCGCAGATTACAAACTGAAGAGAGCGTAAATGGTGAGGGACAGGATGGAGAAAACGACAGTGTCCAAAGGTTGGAAGCAGTTCAAACGTAATTAAAACAAAAACTCTGTCTATTGCAACATCGAAATAGCTTAACACAATAATAGCACGATGTCAGTACGTCTTCAGCATCTCAACTTATTCTGTGACACTTAAGAGAGAAGGATGTGTCCTTGCTTTGCTCTGCTCTGCTTTACAATCTGCTCTGCTTTTTCTTTATTATACTTTTTTAGACTCTTTTTAGACTTGTTCTCTGCTATTTTTATATATCTAAATGAAAAGACTTCTGAAGCTATACTGGGAAACACTTTTTTGAATTAGAACAAACCAAAATGGACTCCAGCTGTACGGAATGTGCAGAGTGCTGTCGCCTAACAATAAGAGAGGCTGAACTAGAAAGCACGGTTTCCACCCTTCACCAAATAAAGGATGATGAACAATATTTGGACTCTTTCCTGATATAGTCATCCCAGGTGGCATCCCAGGTGGCAGCTTCAGACGCTACCATCCCATGGAATGGCCGCAACACCTGAGGTGCTGACTCAGCGGGATCACAAAGGTGCCATCCCCAAGCATATGATGACTTCTACCCCAACATGCTCAGAGGCATGGACGGCCGTACAGAGGAAAAAGTGAAAACAGTTAAAAAAACATTGCTCACCAACCACCAAAAGAAAAACTTCAGCTGAGCAACAGATACCAGGTGTTCTCAGAACCAGAGTCGACCTACTTGAAACCTCCAGCAAAATCCAAAACCGTTACCAGAATGCAGTATACACAGGCTTTGCCCACAAGGCTGACTACACCTCCTAGGAACAGCATTTTTCAACCCTGCCGTGCTAAAGAAAACTACCTAAAGTATGGTAAGAAACATCACTCACAAAATGACAAGGGGGCAAACCATCTCACACAGGCTACAAAGCCAAAACAAACCAAAACTATACTCATTGGGGACTCGAAAATCAGCAACTTAAGAAATAAGAATATGATTACACACTGCCTTCCATACGCAACTGTCAGCAACATAGCTGAGAAACTACCAGAAATCCTCAAAAGCTATACAGCCACTGACAAAATTGTTATACATGTAGGCTCAAATGACACTCTAAAGCAGCAGTCTGAACTGTTAAAAAAGGACTTCACTGGCCTGTTTGACACCCTGGAATCTCTACAAGAATCTGCAGTGTACATATCCGGTCCTTTACCAACAGTTGGACGAGGAATAGATTGGTTTAGCAGACTGTTATTACTGAACAGTTGGCTAGCTTCCACATGTGCTACCAGCGGTCTGAATTACATAAACCGTTTCGACCTGTTCTGGGAGAGAAGAAATCTCTTCAAAAGGGATGGGATTCATTTAAACAACTCTGGACTGCAAATGCTTGCAGGCCACCTGGAATACAATATCCTCCATTCCTCCCTTGTTACACCAAAGAAGGAAACAGAAAATAAACAGCAATACTCTCCCATCAGGCTGATTTCTAAAAAACTGCGGAAAACAATGGGCAAAATGGATGAAGTACTTTCGATAAAACAGTGATGTCACGCAAACAGTGCCACCAATGTTGACGTTATTAGCTTGTGGCATGAAAGGTTTTGTAATATTCAGATGGACAGAAATGTTACAGTGCATGATGACTTTAAAAGAAGCAGTCTTTGTGGGATTCAGAAGGGCAGAAATGTTACAGTACATGATGACTTTAGGTCAATGTGTGCCCAAACAATAAGTGATAAGAACAATTCACTGACACCAATGCCTATTACTGTTTTGACTAGGACAAGGGCAAACAAAAGCTACACAGTTTTCCCTCACCCTATAATCTATTCCAATTTGAGAAAAATTCCCAAACACAAAATAGCTTTGGAGCAAACTCTAACTAAATTAGTACTACTAAATATTAGATCACTAACAAACAAATCTTTCTTAATCAATGATCTCATTGTCAACCATAAACTTGACTTTTTGTTTTTAACAGAAACCTGGCTAGATGAAAATAGCAATCAAACACTCATTGAGGCAAGCCCAAAAAATTATAAATTTGTCCAGTCAGTAAGAGTGGGTAAAAGGGGGGGAGGATTAGCTGTGATTTATCATGAACATTTTTGCTGTACAAAGGAGAGATCTTGGAGAATATGTGGCCTTCACTCTCAAAGCAGAAATACCAGTGTTGATGTTAACAATATATCGACCACCAAAACAACTTCCAGCCTTCCTACCAGAGTTCTCTGAAATACTCTCACTGACCATCATCCAACATGACATAATTCTTATAAACGGTGACCTAAACATTCACGTAACTAATAATGCTGACAAGTATGCTATGGACAAATGTCTCCCTTTCAGACCACTCCTGTGTATTTTATGATGCACACCTATCTGAAACCAAGAATAAGGTACAAAATATAGTCAGAAATCGATACGTAAATGAAGCGGTCGAGCAACATATTTCAAGGGTGCTAACTCAGCTTCATTTTGGCACAATCAATACAGTCCACGAGATGGCAACCAAACTAAATTACTATCTGACAAATGCTCTAGACAAAGTAGCGCCAATTAAACAAAACGAGGATAGAAGAGAAAGCATCTCCATGGATAAATAGCTCTGTCCGTGAACTAAAACGAGCAAATAGGGCAGCGGAAAGAAAATGGCGAAAAACTGGACTTGAGGTTCATCTTAGTATCTACAAAAAATCCTTAACAACATACAATAATACTGTACGTGCTGCAAGAAAAAAAAAACTTTTCCAGGATCATTATAGAAAGTGGAAATAACCCCAGAATAATATTTTCAACAATAGACAAACTGCTAAACCCTGCCCCTATCCCGAAATGGAAAAGTCAAGTCTCTGAAACTAAATGCAAGGAGTTTGCAGCCATCTTCAATAACAAAATCACAACCATCAGAGCCAGCATTACTACAACAAATTTACATTTTCCAAGCAGACCCTGTACAAAGCACATGAAGACATTTAACAGCATTGCTACTGAAGACCTGCAAAAGATTGTTAGAGAGAGTAAATTTAATAGCATCTCATGCCCTTTCCTATATATTATAAATAATTCCCTAGAATCTGGAGTCTTCCCAAATGCATACAAAACTGCCATTATAAAGCCACTTCTTAAGAAACCACAACTAGACCCTGAGGTACTAAGCAACTATAGACCAATATTAAACATCACCTTTCTAAGTAAGGTGCTTGAGAAAGCAGTTTTTCACCAACTGAGCACATTTCTAAATGACAACAACATTTTAGAAAAGTTTCAGTCAGGTTTTAGAGCAAATCATAGTACAGAAACAGCCCTGACCAAAATAGTAAACGATCTAAGAATTAGCATGGATCCAAACAAAGTCTCGGTGCTAGTCCTCCTAGACCTGAGTGCAGCATTCGACACCATTGATCATGACATTCTACTAGACCATCTCGAAAACTGGGTTGGCCTCTCAGAAAATGTCCTCAGATGGTTTCAGACCTACATTACAGGCAGAAAATTCTTTGTCAGTCTTGGTGACCATGTATCCGAGGAACATGAAGTACTATACGGTGTTGCACAAGGAAGCAGTCTGGCTCCACTACTTTTTTCACTATACATGCTTCCACTAGATGATGTCATCAGAGAACACAATGTAAATTTCCACAGCTATGCTGATGACACACAGGCACAGCTATACATTTCCGTAGAGCCAGATAACACAGATCCAAAAAACTCACTGTCTAGGTGCCTAATTGCCATAAATAACTGGATGAGTGTTAATTTCCTAAAATTAAATGAGGATAAAACAGAAATCCTCCTAGTTGGCCCCAAAGTCAAAAGGGAGAAAATCAGCATGAACCTTGGCAACCTGGGCACGTATTTATCAAGCTTCTCAAAGTGCCATTTTAGTCTTAAGTGCTGAGAATTGACAAAATGTACTCCTACTCTCAAACTTAAGTGTAAAAGCAAGTTATCAAATTTCTCAAAGCTAAGAATCACTCTTACTCTCCCAGCTATTTAAGACTGCTCGAGAGGTCTCTCAAGTGGTTAAGAGTTGCCAGTAGGGGCTTGTGATGGCGTAGACAGAGACGTGCGCAAATCTTTTAGGAGAGGAAGAATGTTTTTTTTAATTGCTTGACGCCGCTTAATTGATTAAAAACGGTATTGTTTGGACAGAGCAGGTATCATCTTCGTCAGCGACTGAGTGAGGAACGTCATTTTTACCAGTGACATTTATACAGCAATTCATTTTCAGATTAATTGAAGGTGTTGATTATGCTTTGTTTGCAATGCAATGCTGATGATTTGGCCCATCACAACCATCAATAAGGCGAATTGTAATGGAAACAATTATTGCACTTACAGCTCAACACATTGTCACACGTTTCTGACTTCCCAACAACACCCCGCATAATCCAACAGAAGCAAACACAATTCTTGCAAATAGCCGGCTTCCCAAGAGTAGTAGGCGCAATGGATGGCACTTATATAAAGATCATTGCTCCCAGCGTCAACGAGAATGTTTATATGAATAAGAAGAGGTAACACCGCATAAATGCACAATTTGAGTTTGACACAGACTACAACATTTTGGATGTGGTACCCAAATAGCCTGGGTCTACCCATGACGCGCGATATTGAATGAAAGTGGCCCGAAGCAGCTGTTTGAAAGGCACTTTCTGCCGACAGAGGATACCGTTCATGGCTGCTCACCCCTTTCCATATGCCACTGACAGAAGCCCAAAAAAATGAACTACAACAGGTAGCCTTTTTGTAAGCTATTTATTCACAATTGTTTCATAGTTTATTAATAGAACACTGGATCCTAATATACCCAGCCAGCCAGAAATGTTCTTTGTCACTTCTGGCTAGCTGGGTAGTGTGATGTGAACAATATAGTCCCTTATGTATACACGTAGGACTACATGGTGATAAGGCGAGAGCCGAGGAGTGAAGTATAGATATAGCTTAAGAGGAACGCCCATTTGTCCTAGCATACTGACTTACAAAATAAAGTGTTAAACATTATATCTGTTTGTTATTACTTGCAAAGTTATAGTTACAGCGACAAACATTACATGGTGTCAGAAGTCAAGCGATGGCAAAGTTTCCACCACCCGAGAGTTTTGATTTTTCCCACCCCGAACTGTGGCCTGAATGGAGACAACGGTTCCACAGGTACAGAATAGCTACGAAGCTTGATAAGGAGGATGGCAAAGTGCAGGTTTGTACTTTGCTTTACGCTTTGGGGAAAGAAGCCTAACAAGTTGTGAAAAGGTTCACACTGACCAAAGACGAAGGGAAATCACTAGAATCTGTAATGGGGAAACTTAACACTTATTTTGTGCCGAAAGTGAATGTGATTCACGAGAGGGCACGTTTCCATCAACGTGTTCAAAGACCGGGAGAAACAGTTGAGGAATACATTCGTAGTGTACATGAACTAGCGGAGACTTGTGCTTTTGATGTGGCTAAAAATGAGAACATCCGCGACCGGATTGTTATAGGGATTTTAGACAGAGAGCTATCACAAAGAATGCAGCTAATGTCTGAGCTAACGCTGGAAAAAGCTACTAGGCTAGCTCGTCACCAAGAAATGGTCAAAGGACAGCTAACGGAGCAGGGTGCTTGTGGAACGTTGTGTGAAATAGCACGCAAACAGACAAGAGGCGGCATCCATAATAAAGGAAAGATGTCAGTCGTACCAAAAGCTGGACAGACATTTCAGTGTTTAATTGTTATCGCTGTGGCAAAGCGCATTCGCGCGGTAATAACTGCGCAGCAAAGAATGCAGAGTGTCGCAAATGTGGCAAGAGAGGCCATTTTGCAGTTGTGTGTCGCACCCTTGAGGTCAATAATGTAATGGCAGATGAGAATGGAGAAACAGAGATGGAAAGGCTGTTCCTTGGTTCCATTACTCATGTTAAAAATTCCACAAAGCCTTGGAAAGTTATACTACAAATCCAGAGTCCTGAAATAGACTACAAAATAGACACAGGGGCAGATGCTACTGTAATATCAGAGGAAACATATAACAGTCTGAAAAATAAACCACAACTTCAAAAGGCAAATGTGATATTGGAGGGGCCAGGAGGTAAACTTGCATGTCTGGGAGAGTTTTTTACTGGAACCACTTATAAGGGCAATGAGTACCAGTTTGTAATAGGTGGCTCACAAGTCAGCAATCTGCTTGGACGTGATGTTGCAGTAGCAATAGGCCTAGTACACAAAGTGGAAGAACTTTCCAGTGACAAGGGGCTGGGCATTTTGAAAACTACGCCAATTAAAATCAGCTTAAAGAAGGAAGCAGTTCCATATTCGGTAACCACTGCAAGACGGGTCTTTGTTCCACTGCTGCCAAAGCTAGAGGAAAAGTTAGGGGAGATGGTCCGCGACTGCATTATCTCTCCAATTACAGAGCCATTTCCCTGGTGTGCCCCAATAGTCATAGTGGTGAAGAAAGATGGATCATTGAGAGTTTGTGTGGACATGAAAGGCTTGAACAAGGCGGTGCTACGTGAAAGGTACTTACTACCAACAATAGATGACATTCTGCCAAAACTGGCTAAAGCAAAAATGTTTTCACTGTTAGACGCTGCTAGTGGATTCTGGCAGATCCCGCTGGACGAGGAGAGTGCCAAGTTGACAACGTTCATCACCCCCTTTGGTAGATTTTATTTCCATAGACTGCCATTTGGCATCACCAGCGCGCCGGAGATCTTTCAGCGTGTGATGTCCGATCTCTTCAAGGGGCACGATGGCGTTGTAGTTTATATGGATGACATTTTGGTCTATGGCTCCACGGCAGAGGAACATGAAAGGAACCTACAGTGAGTCCTCAAGACTGTGGAAGAGTCTGGCCTCACACTAAACAAAGAGAAGTGTCAGCTGAGACAGACACAACTTTGTTATCTGGGACACTGCCTTGATGGGCATGGCATCCGACCTGATGAAGAGAAAGTGGAAGAGACATGTCACACTGATTACATCATTAACTCCAGGCTATATATAGGCAGGTCAGTTAACAGCACACTCGTTTAAAATATTTAATTGAGAAATAGTGGAAAACGTGTTGGAAATCTTTATTGATCTTTAATTTACAATGTGTATATCATACTGGATTCTCTTGAAAATTCTTTATTGTCAAATGTTTGTTGAACGTCAACTCCTCTTATGAATCTCACCATTGAATGTGAATTTATCTGATAATATTCTTAAACAAGTACATCTATTCAGTGATTGGATCTTGCCTATGTCGTCATCCAAAATCCAGTTTGCGGCACAGCAAAGTGTCGTGAATCAGCTCTAAGACTGACACTTAAGATTTAGTCCTACACTTCAGTAAAAGTAGGACTGAGATGTTTGATAACTAACTTTTAAGCGCAGCTTTGAGCCAAGAATTTTCTTACTCTTAAGTCAAGTCTTAGCAGTGTTCTTAAGAGTAATTCTAAGAAGCTTGATAAATATGGGCCCAGACTTCCTTGATCAAACGTGAAGTAAGGAGCCTAGGTGTTATCATAGACTCTGACCTAAGTTTTACCTCCCATCTTAACAAGATGACCAAAACATCTTACTTTCACCTCAGAAATATTGCTAAAGTAAGACCATTCATAACCCAGAAAGATGCAGAGAAACTAATTCACACATTTGTCACAACTAGACTGGACTACTGCAACGCCCTCCTTACAGGC
>JACXGM010037016.1:0-11227 GCA_016801145.1 Umbra pygmaea
CATAATAACATGGCTTTTTATTCTTGTTATAGCTATTGTAAATCGGATATGTTTGCTAAATTCGTGAAATTCTAAGCTTTCTGTACATATAAGCCATGTATATGCAGAGTTAAATCTGCACTTGTGAGCAATGATTCTATTCACCTTTTGGGCCAACTCTCCCGCGGCCGGCATCGTGAGTTCGAAGAGGTTAAATAAATTAACGAATCTTGTGTAAAACGGTAATGCTCCCACAAATGTTCATTTGGATACGAAGCACATCGATGTCTTATCACCCTCTCATGGCAGATAATACTATTTCGTATTATCTGTGCTTCAACATCCACTCATGTCATCTTCAAAAGGGCACAACATGCTCCGTCACCTCTCCGAAACAAACTAAAAGTGGAACATAACCTGAACATAACCTGCTGCAGAGCAGGTTATGTTCAGAGAGTGAGTTGCTATGACAACTTACATACTCTGAAAGTTAACCTCAGCTTTCGGTTCCAAAAACTGAGGTATCTACTTACTTACCCTGAAACTTACCCGGTTATGTCACATAGCCTGCTTTCTGGAATGTAGATCCGTAAACTGTTATTCGGAAAACAGGTTTTCAGATAGTAGAGGTAATCGGAGTGCCATACAGCTGTGGCTAATGATTCAGATAACGTATTTGAATGAACAGACATTTGGTTCAATTTGTCCTTATTGCGCAGGGAAAGGGCTTAAAGGTAACACTGATTCGCAAAATCAAGGGTTCTGTAGCAATGTGTATGTCTGCCTGTCTAGTCTGTACATTGTCTTTTACACATTAAACAAAACAAAACAGAACCAAATAATGAGTTACCTACCTTGTCCAAAGGAAACAATTTCATAAAACTTTTGCAGCTTTTTTTCTGTTACTTTGTCCCATTTTCCTTTCACTGTTCAGGTCAGGTCACTACTTTAGGCTGCTACCGACAGCATACATTATAGATAGTTGTTTTTGAAAATGTTTTATGTTGTTTTGTGGTACAATTTTGTACTATATTAGCAATAAACCAATTCTAACACCGCACACTCCAAACAGGAAATAAAGTTTGCCAGATACACAGGCACATGATCCAGCGTACTCTAATAACCCCAACGAGTGGCATTTTATCAGAATATAGCATAGATCATCTGCTTAGAAATATAGGAAATATTGGTTAGGATAGAACACCACAATTAAATCTGCTAAATAAAAGTATATTACATTAATTATGAATTTATTTTGTCTTTGTTTGAAACAACTTGTAGTCTATATGATTATAATAAAAATAATATATGTTCTATAATGTCTGACACATTAAAAAAGCTCATACTTTTGGATAGTCATTATGGAAAGTGGACCCCAAAGTATAACGTTGGCAAGGCAAATGTCAGAAAATATCGAGGTGTGAGCAACAAGGTCTGTGGTACATCACCGTTGTAAATGTATTGAGTTATGAGAACATCACAGTGGGACATTGAACAACAATCTCAAGTTTTTTGATGATAGCATTTATTTTGGCAGCGATATACATAAGTTCATATTTCGTAGCTAGATACGAAAATTTGTTTGTTCGTCAATTGCGAATAGTTTAACATAGACATCCGTCTGGAGATGCTAGATACCAAGTTTCGTGCAGATCGGTTGCACGGTCTAGGACGAGTTCAAAAACATTGGTTTGCGCATTGCGTGATATTGTGAAAAATCTTGTTATCAAAAATGGGCGTGTCCTATACCATTAGATTCAACTCTGTTCAAGGTACACTTGGATGTAGGATTTCTATTGTGCAATGTGTAATGTGGGAGTTATGGGCACAAAACACGTTTCTCACCATTATAGCGCCACCTAGTGAAGCACGTGTAATTGTTGGTATGTGAGGTCCAATAACCATTGTACATCTACACTGTAAACTTGAAGTTACTCACATTAGTACAAGGGGTGGATCCAAAACTGGGTCCCATAGGCCACGCCCCATTTGACGAATCAGTACCCCACTGTAGGGGTGGCCTCAAGAGTGGCCCTAGATGGTAGCCTCAAAATTTGGTAAACATCGGATGAGCTGTTGATGAGATATAAACTTTTTGTAGATTTATCGCGCCCCCTAATTTTCATAAAATTTGTTGGGGAGCCTCAAATGGTCAAGTCAAACAAGAATCTAAAGTTTTACAATGATAGCTTTTTTTGGACAAGATATGGCAAAGTTTATACTTAAGTAGCTAACAAATTTCTTTTTGCGCAATTTACACAATTTTCATCCGATAAATTTTTTTTTGTCACG
This sequence comes from Umbra pygmaea, assembly GCA_016801145.1. Lineage (NCBI taxonomy): Eukaryota > Metazoa > Chordata > Actinopteri > Esociformes > Umbridae > Umbra > Umbra pygmaea. The sequence goes on from JACXGM010037016.1 coordinate 2,272, forward strand.
TCAGTCTGGTGATCATACATACCAAATTTCGTGCAAATCGGACACACAGTCTACAAGGTGTTAGAAAAAGTAGGTTTAAGATAAATTGCAATTTTTCACGCATAAAAGTACTGGCAGAAATGGGCGTGGCCTATGTCAGAAGATTCAGGGAATGCGTGGATATGTGTATCTTCTATGTGCGATGTACGGTTTGGGAGTTATGTCTGAGGTCCTTGGGGTGATCTGGACCAGTCCTGAAAATGGCACCCCCATGAACATGTACGGTTTAGGCTGTAGTTTTTAGAGGAAGAATAATAATCCTTAGGAAAACAATAGGGTTCCACAGCCCTGCTGGAGCTGTGAACCGCGTTGCGTTGCAACGACGGTTCCCAGCCCCTTCGGGCTTGGACCCCTAATAAAACAAGATTGTAACGTAAATGCAAATGAAGCAATTATATTGGCATGTTATGAAATTCATCCTCATAAATAATACGGTAAACAGAACAAAATTATGTTTAAAACTGATATTTGTGTCAATGTCTCTGTCTGGCGGTGCAGATAGATAGATAGATGATGATAGATAGATAATAGGTAGTCTTTATTGTCCATTGGGGAATATTGTTTTCATAATATAAATGTCGTAATCAGATACAGAAACATAGTGTTCATTTATATGCATTTAGTTCATTTTATTTTTAAATGTGTTCCATCGTGACGCATGTCTTAACCATTTTCAAAGGCAAATTTGCAAGAAATTCCATTCGTGCAGAACTATTTTCCATTTACAATAAGATTAATACCGACATCTGTAGATTATCAGATACAATCAAATGGATGGTTATAAAAAGCCATGCCATCACAATGCGTAATGACGCACAATAGATGATCTTGCACTGTGAGAAGATAATACTAATAATAGCCTAATTATGCACATTATTTATTGGCACCTTTCATAACACTCATAACAGGATTTCTGGTGACTGGCACTTTCCAGATGGAATTGACTGAAAGGTCAGGGATATCTCAGCCAACCCTTAGCCGGGTTATACCAGGCGTGTTAGTCGGTACAATAGGCTTGTCGCATAATTACATGAAGTTTCCGTACATTGCGGGTAAACAGGCAAACCAAAAAAGCACAATTTGCAGCTATGTCCGGTTTCCCAAATGTAACCGGTGCTATTGACTGCACTCATGTTGCCATAAGGGCAACGAATGAGAATGAAAGCATTTTCATTCCACCAATGTCAAAATAATTTGTGATGCAGACATGTTGCTGTAATGTAACCAATTTTCCCCCACCCGTGGCAGACACACTTTCGCGATGAAGCGCTAAATGCTTACCCTGGAAATCCAGAGTTCTCGCGAGAGCACAATTTGAATTTGCTCAGCAAGTTACTTTGGCACCGAGTAATTCTGCTCATTAATTATGCCCTTGTAGCCGAGCTGCACCAATCACATCGGTGTATCTGATATAGGCGTGCCAGAAGCGTGTTAAACAGATGACGACAGCGCTGCGACCTCGAAGTCATTAGTAAACATTGTAAGATCGTAATAATACCAGTTGTTTAAAACGGCTTTGGCCACTACAATGAACGAGTTAGACTTGGATTTTTGTCTAAAAGAGGGACAGAAGACGGTGCTCGAATTGTTCCTTTTTAGGAAGGACGTTTTTGCTGTTTTTGCAAGAGTTTAATCTACTAGTTAGGTCCGCCATAGGTGCTTAGCGAAAAACTACTGGTGATAGGTCGTAGTGTTATCCAATTGCGTACAGTGAGATTTTCAAATGCATACTTGGTTCCGCCCCTCGAGCTGGGTCATTTTCATTACTAGATCCCAGACCCATATCTCCTCCGGATTTGGGTCTGGATTTTTCCAGGCTACTAGATGCTTTGACATCGACTGATATCTGACCACTTTTTATTTCGGCCACGGTCCGACTTTCTTACAGCGTCTGCAATCTTTTGCCACCCCGACGCCTTTTCTGCATTAGTAATAGGCACACTGTGCCCTTCAAACAACATTTTCCTCCTCTTTTCCACCTCGCCAACAATATTTTCTACTTCACATTGAGTGTTTGCCAATCTTGGTGTTCCCTGGCAAATGCCAAATGTCCTGCCTGGTGTTGGGCTGTAAGCACAACCCCCACCTGTGGACGTCGGGCCCTCATACTACCCTCATGGAGTCTGTTTCTGACCGTTTGAGTGGACACATGCACATTTGTGGCCTGCTGGAGGTCATTTTGCAGGGCTCTGGCAGTGCTCCTCCTGCTCCTCCTTGCACAAAGGCAAAGGTAGCGGTCCTGCTGCTGGGTTGTTGCCCTCCTACGGCCTCCTCCACGTCTGCTGATGTACTGGCCTGTCTCCTGGTAGCGCCTCCATGCTCTGGACACTACGCTGACAGACACAGCAAACCTCCTTGCCACAGCTTGCATTGATTTGCCATCCTGGATGAGCAGCAATACCTGAGCCACTTATGTGGGTTGTAGACCCCGTCTCATGCTACCACTAGAGTGAAAGCACTGCCAGCATTCAAAAGTAACCAAAACATCAGCCAGGAAGCATAGGAACTGAGAAGTGTATTACATCCAGATAGGACGTTAACAATTAGTATGATTCTTCCTATATTGTTCTCTATTCTATTAATCCTGCATAATGAATGTGGGATCCAAACAAACATCCACATACACCGATACACCTCCCACTTCATCTTCAGTAACAACAAAGTCACAGTTGCTCGATAGTTGCTCCATCCCGACGACCTGAACGGGTGCATAAATGTGTTGTCTATTCAGCTGAGGCTGAGAGGGAAGCCCAAAACATCCAGCAAAGGAGAGAAAATAAAAATAATAATAAAAAATGTATGTTTCTCAAATTGGGCGTATAGTAAGATTGAGAACAGACCCCCCCTCACCACTCCGAACCGCCGCCCGCCAGCATACCCACTGTTCCCGCATTGTTGGCCTCTATGATCAGACAGCATATTACTTATTTTTCCTTTCTTTCCTTTAAGACTTCTCTTTTGTGCAACCCATTGCCACAGTATAACACCAATAACCCTCTCACTCTATGATTGTCTGAGCGTTATCCCCTCCCCTAGGTTCAGCAGCCAGTGTTGCCAGCACTGTCACTACCAGTGGGGGACCCCGCCAGAATCCCCGCCGGCTAGGTATATGTTTATGTAATATCCTTGTATCTTAAGTTCTCCCATCAGTGGGCTTTGGCTTACCATGACCACCCTGCCAGGCAGGCTCAGGGTCAACTGAGGGAGGTGCTTCTCAATTTGGTCTCTTACTGGACATGGTTGCACATTGTCTGCATACAGCAGCTCCTAAAAACTGAAAAAAAAGTATGTGTTTCCTATACCAAAAACCAAATGGTTTAGTTCAGAAAGCCAAACTCACATTGTACATTGTCACAGTGTTTGTTTAACCATACAAACCTTGTGGAAGTAGTATTGGCACACTTCATAGCCGGTCATACTGTGCCTCTGCCAGTTTCAGTTGTTTCTTCAGAAAATCCAGCTTTGCCTTTGTTTTCTCCATCAACTCTTTATGATGCCTTTCTCTCATCTTTTTCACATCTTTCAGGAGCTGCAGCTTCTCTCTATGTCAATCAGCTCCTGACTGCAGCCACATGTGTTGACACAAATATTTTTAAGCCTAGATGCAGCTTAGGAGGGCTTTGGCTGAGAGAACTTTGGAGGCTGTGATGGGCCAAGGTGGTCCTCTGAGAAGTCCAACCCAGAATTGGGGTTTAATTCACCTCAACACTTGGTCAGGAGGACCCGGGGATCGAACCACCAACCTTACGGTTGCTAGACAACCTACTTGACCCACTGAGCCACTGCCGCCCTCATACTCAGTGTTGGGCAAGCTACTTGGAAAATGTAGTGAGCTAAGCTACCAGTTATTCCACATTAAAGCTCCCCCGAGGACAAGGTAGAAAGCTAAGCTACATAAACATGGCAAAAGTAGTTTACTACCTCTAAGCTTATTTTTTATTTTTTAGATTGAACCGACTATCTTTTAAAAGATTCAGATCTTTTGACTAATTGAATTCTTTAATGAATACTTTTATTCTACTGTTTATTTCTGTATCTCATGATACCACCATATTGTTTTATATCATAGAGCTGAATTAAATGTTTCCAGCACACATGACAACAAATGAACCATCATTTTTTCCAACAAAAAGCAAATTAGTTAGTCTTCATACAGTAAACCTTTGTCAACCTAATTTATGCCCATCATTACATTTGACTACAGTAAAACGTGACACAGACTCTATGAGCTATAGTATTACTTGTATTATTTAGCTAGCTTAACATATGAACACATTATGATACGAATATAAACAGATTACATCAGTTGTAATATGCTATACTCCTCTATTATTCTATTAGGTTACATTGTCTATTATTATATTATTTGGTTAACATATTTCATAACATTTGGTTAACAGGTTTTATGTGTCATTAAGAACAGGGGAAAAGTAGCACAATCTGATGTGTGAATTATTTCATAAAACTTATTTTAAACATAATTTAAATGCTTTAATTAGTATGTACAACACAATTCCATTCAAAATAGAATATTTTAGGAAACTGTACTCTATCAGTACTATAGACTATCCAACTCAACTCTTCGCAATCTAACATCATCTAGGAGCAATGCAAATAACATTCTTTGCAAATAATTTAGCTTACTAATTTACTTTTTGAATTGTTAAACAATGTATAAACAACACAATTCATATAAATCGGCAATTGTAACTGGCTGTAGTGGCCTGGGCTGAAGTAAACTTAGTGGCTTGGAGTAGACTCTGGCACTGTGTGGCAATGTACCTGATAGGTCGTACAAACTCCCTGCTGAATGGATTGGGATCCCCAAGTCTCAGTTTAGAATATCTTCCTCACTCTCTGCTGCAAGCAGGACTATTTCTGAATATCAGAAAGATATTTTTTAGGCTTGTGGACTGGAAAAAAAAGAATGTCCACAAACAACGAAAGGGAGGATGGCCAAGACCCTTTCCTCCTCTTGTGTGAGAGCAGTGATGTAATTGCTCCCAAATCTCCACTTTCAGATGAGCTGCTTTTTTGGTCTGGCTGGTCCTGCCACTTTTTCCTCACCTCTTCACTGGGCCTTGCAGGACCAGTGCTCGAGGCTGATAACAGTTTAGCAATTTTTTCCCACTTTTTTTGTTTGCCTCGATTGGTTATAGCACCCTTTAATCTTGAAGAAAGTAGGTGCTGTCTACCTCATCAAGGAGTATGTGTATATCTTCAGCTTTGAATGCATGTTTCAAGTTGCGTTCCATTGTCATTCCAAACAATTCCAATAGATTCTGCATTGCTATGTGATGTCAGTAACATAATTATCTTCTATTTGGTTACTGACGGAACTAATAATTTCAATGTCACGTGATCACTTCCGGGTGATATATGTTAATGTTACAATTAGTAATACTACTTTGGATTTCTATTGCGCTTTAAATTGACCCAAAGATGCTTGATATGATTATCATTAGCTAAAGTGCACCCCATTGGCTTAATATATCCATTTCCTCAACCCAAAATTATACTGATCGTTCGAATAAGATTTTTTATTGACTAATGAATAGTGGAATCACTCGCCATCAATGTTATGAGCCTTAATCCATTGTACGTGCGACATTATCAGGAAACCGGGCCCAGGTTTTATCTAAAGTACTTAAAATTTGCCTGCTACCCTGTCCTCTGATAGCTGTTTTTGGTGTTCCGTAGGACTTAAACTTATTTGACCCCAAAAACGCAGACATGCTTTCAGTTTATGTTGTGTTGTGTATAGTTGGGGATATGCTATGTGGGTGTGGGGCAGGTTGTGTTTTGGTGGGGGGCGGGCTCAGGGGTGTTACGTTTGATGGGAGGGATATTCTTTTCAGTGAGGGGATGTGTATATAGGGGTGGCCAATGTGGTTGGCTCAGTTTGCTTTCCCAGTGTTAACTAGCAATGTGTCAATTACATATTTTTCTTTGAAAAACATAACAAATGTATCTTTACAACAGTGGAGGCCAGTAAAAACTAAATGAAGAGGATGGGCTAATTTTAATTGTTGATAAGGTCTAATGGTCTCCCCTCTAGGAGAACTGATGTGCCATAGGGTCCTGGCTCCTTCCTGTCACCATACCCGCATATTGCATTACCATAACCATTGTCTTTCTCTTGCATTGAATGTATGTCATGTGTTGCTGCCGCTCATGTTTGTTTTTTCTCGAATTCTTTTTTCTAAAAGTAAGAAATGACACAATTGCTTCTGCCACGTCATTTGCCTCAGCTCACCATGATAGAAAGAGGAAATGGAATAGTACATTATCTCAAACTGGGTATAACGTATTTAACTCCATTCCATTTACACCAGTCCAGACATTTAGTTTCATCAGCCTCTACTGCTTTACATTAACTGATTTTGAATTTCAGTTTGTTAATAAAAAATATCAAACAAAACAGTAGGATTTGCTATTTACTAACATGCATGAATTGGCCGGGGTATTGAATATGTTTGCAAGGCACATAATATCCTCTTTATACATTTATGTCATTGGGATATACGTTTAATAGATTTGGTTGGTAGAAATCTGTATGGGTGCCATTGTTACAAGTGAGAAACATTTGCATTGAATAATATTTTAACAAGTGTTCTTAATGCTTAATGATTGGCAAGGGAAGGAGTACCAACTTGTACAGTAGATTGTTCATTAGCGGGTCTGTCAAGGATTTGAGAGAAAAGGATATGTAAACTGTAAATGTTTTATTTTGTACATAAGTTATGTTACATATAACACAATTGGAAGAATATGTGGATTTTAAACATGATATTGGGAATTGCAGTTGATACCAATTTGCATTAATTTGGTGTTGTCTGAATTCAAAATTAGGGGAATTCACAGCAGATGAAAAGGTCTGAGCATAAGGTATGTTTTAATAATCATTCTCTTTTATTCATATGAAGTTATTCAAACATTTTATCATATTTAGGATGTTGAATTTATGGATATTTAATAGGATGTTCAATTATCCAGGGCATAAAGAACACCAATAAGCTATGACAAGTAAAAGGGATATTTCACAGAAAAACCTAGAACTTGTATTATTTGGTATTCTCTATAACAGAACAATCTCTATAACATAAATCCCTATTACATACTCTATATCATACAATCCCAAAAAGGTAGGCATGTATCATTTAATTTGACTGTATATTCTTTATTTTGATGCATTTTTCACAACAGATCATGCACAGGATGATTATGTTTACCAACTATACTTCGGAATTGAATTTACAGGTGCCCGATCTGCACCCAATGAGTTGCTGTAGAACGACATGGCAGGATAGATAATCTGACTTATCTAACCCAAATCTAACCCGGCCAGTGCTATGCCAATGATGTAGAAGGTCCAGTGAAAGTCAGAGAACCCATAATTAGGCTCAAACCACTGACTATCATGACGTAGACTGTCCTGCATTGCAGCGACTTAGCCCATAGGCGGACCCCTTTTTATGCAAATTCTGACCCTACCACCTGAAAGATGCAGCAGATATTGAGACTCGTCAGACCAGGTAATGTTTTTCCAATCTTCTACTGTCGAGTATTGGTGGCCTGTGCAAATTGTAGCCTCAGTTTCCTGTTCTTAGCTGACAGGTGTGGCATTCTGTATGGTCTTTGGCTGCTATAACCCATCTGGTTCAAGGTTTTGATGTGTAGTATACTGCTAACCAACCAATAGGCAAAAGTATTAGCTGGTTTATCTATGAAATAAGTACATGTGGTGGATTTTCATTCTAGACTAAAGAATTGTCATTCTATAAAGGCAATATAATACCATCAAAAACAACAAAAATCTCAATGTAATTAATCTGTTTTGAGACAGTTTTACTTAGGCCTATTAAACACAATAGAGGTGATGCTCTTGATCGCTGGATGCAGTGATGGCTTCGCTGGAGGCTGCGGAGGAAAGAGCGGTTTTCAATTAGGGTGATTCGTATGCTAATGACGCTGATGGGCGTCAGCAGTTGGCGGTTATAGGTAGTTTGGAAGGCCTGGCGGTTCTAGTGTTAAAACACAGCCCCTTCTTATTTGCATAATGAGGCAGAAATGCATACAGAAATGTAAATATGACAGGGAAATAAATAGGGTAAAAAGGAAGAATAAAACAGACAAAAATATTATAATATACACATAAATACATAGATTTAAAAAATAAGTCATAAATAAATAGTGGAAAATTACAACGGACAATAAATAAATAAGGTAATTATTACAAAGGTGAATAAATGAAGAAGCTAATTAAAAGAGATATATACATTAATGTCTCATTGTATAATTTTATCACTGCCTAGATTTATTTATTTACTGTATTTATTGTGCAATTAATTGTATGTTTATTTATTTTTTGAGCATTTATTTATTTATATATTTATTTCTTATTTTGTCAGACTTGGTCCTCCATACGTAATCTCCCCCAGACCTGCATTGATGGACACTCAACCTGTCATTGTGTGTAACGTTTCCCAGTTCCCCTTTCCTGGAAACTGCCACTTCCCTGGTCTATACTGCTCAGAACTACAATTCCCAGTCACCAGTTCTACTTCCTGTGGACTACAGCTTCCCTAGTCAGGTCTCCAAAGAACTACATTTCCCATACCCAGACACAATTAGCCTAATTCCATTCACCTGCTCTCACTCACTCTGTATATAAGCCACACACAATCCATAGCCTCTTTGCGATGTATTGTAAGTACCGTTTCTTCTTACTGAGCATTCATTAATGTATTGTTGTTCTGGTCTGACCTCTGCCTTGTTCATGGATTATTCTGCCTTTGGATTTCCCTATTGTACTTTAGCCTGATATTAACATTTTGCTATTCCGGTCTGACCCCTGCCTTGTTTTGAATTAATTCTGCCTTGGTTTGTCCTATGGTGCTTTAGCCTATAAGAGTTG
>JACXGM010037017.1:0-11227 GCA_016801145.1 Umbra pygmaea
TTTTCATTCCTTTCGTTCGAACACCCGTAAGCAGCACAAAAGTCCGGCATCATCCATGCGTTATACAGGCGAGCAGAAATAATTAGCTACTGTGCATGTCATAACAAGCGCAACCTACAGAACCCCGTTGTAAAATGGCGGCGGTTTTGACGTATGCTTAGAAGCCCAAAGCGACATCTAATGTAGATATCTATGGTTGAAGCAGCCCTGGGTGGATTCTGATGCTACCTGGCTATCACCTCACGTTAGCATTCCATAGACTCCCCTTCATGTTAGGGGTCACTTTGACAGCGAAAAAAGTTTTAAGACAATTTATCCATTGTTTATTTCCAAAGAAACAGGACAATGTATAAAAAGCTCCATTACCTTGTATCTCACGTTATAGCCCCCATAGCAGCCGTTTTTGGGAAAATATGCTAACTATTGTGTCATAACCACGGCACAGTAGAGAAATTACCGCAAAGTCCAGGAGAAGGTCGCAGGAAATCGGGGGGACATGGAGGCATTAATTCAAAATGACATACTAATTAATCAGAATACTTACCAAAAGTTGCTCCTACGCTCATGGACAACTCCTACTCAAGCTCTCCTTTCTCTGCAAGAGGCACGATTCGTATTGATTATATTATATCTAACTTCAGAGAAAGGCACTTGGATCAATTACATTTCAATTATTATTTAATTATGAATTTGAATAAAACCTAGGTATTTGTATGTCAGGTAGCTACACAGGGTGGCCTACAAGTGGGGTAGTGGTCAACAGTAAATCGCTACCTTACAGCACAACTGGGTCATGGTGGATAACGTTTGTATCCTGGTCGCAGGATTCCAACTAGTCTCCGGGGCTAACTGATAATTATGGTAACTAAAACTTAACTGAATTTGGAAAAACTGAAACAGACACAAAAGCATATAATTACACTGTTTGCAGCACAGAAACACTTTAATGAAGTGGAATTTAGTGGAACCCTTTGTAACAAGCATGGAAACAAGTATTTGTTTGTGTCACAATGTAGTGTGGTTGTGGAGAAGGAAGAAGGGAGACCAGAATGCAGGGACCTATGTTCTTTAGTTTATTTGTTGAACAGTGAATATAAGAAACCAAGCCTACATCAGCTTCTAATACTGGGCGACAGTGATACACAAGCAAATAAAAAGGCTACCAGGCTGATGATATAACTCTAGTACTATAACGTGTACCAAACGGTATGAGTCAATCTGGTTATACATAGGCATACAGTCTCTCTAGACGATAACTTAAAACACTTTGACGCAGTGGGACATGGAGTATTGCTTGATGAGATTCCATAGCTAATACCCTTTCCAGGACGTACACTCATAAGCACTCTTTTCATGGTGCCAAACGGAGAGTCAGGAAATAGCTTTTGCAGAGTTTTCACATAACATAAACCCTCCACAGTTAACAATGAAGCACACGGAACAGATGATCAATGCCAGACATCTCCCTCTAGTTTGGCCAGCTTTTTTTTACAGAAAGCTAACTAGCTAATCGACCACAGCTGAAGAAATTATCAATCAGATCTACACGATACCAGCCTAACCTAATCCCTATCCTAGCAATGGCCAAACTAGAGAGAGGTGTCACCATTCTTTAAGGCAGTGTTTCTCAAACTTCTTTCAATATTTTACCCCCTTTCAATTGCCTTTTTAAGCCAAGTACCCCTTGACGAGTGCCAAGTACCCCCTGACCAGTGCCAAGTACCGGCTCATCAGCACAAAACATTTTTGGTAGAAAAGTCTAAATAAAGAGGTACAATACAGTAAACACTAAACAACAACCTTTAATAAAACAAAAACATTTGGGGTGAATCCCAATTCTCTGTCTTACCCCTTACCCCTTCCCCTTAGTTTTGCGCGTTCATGTGAGAGGAAGGGCTATCCCAATTCTCAATTTGATCTAGGGGTAGGGCTAAGGGGAAGGGCTTAAATAATTGACTTAAAAATTATGACAGACTTGTTTTGTGCTCTAAACATTCCTGTACATATATATTTGCCACCATGTTCTTAATTGAAACATGTTTAAAAATCACTAGTTTGCTACGCAAACGTTACATTGCTGATTTGCACAACAGTCCCACATTTCTCTGCGAATAGCCTTGAATGGACACCATGCATGTCTACAGTTTTAACTAAACTCCATTAGCAGCGGATTTTGTTTGATATCTTGAAAGTTTGTGATCAACACTTGTCACCTCTGGTGATGTAGGATAACGTAACTGTAACCAAGTGGTGTCTCATTTCATAGGGGTATGTTTTCATCCTTATCCCTTACCACTCGATTTCTAAGGACAAGGGCTAGGGGTAAGACAAAGGGGCAGGGGAAGGGGCAAGACAGAGAAATGGGATTCACCCTTAAATGCTACATTTAAAATGTTTAGAATCCATCACTTAATTCATTCATTATTATAGTATAATTATTTTAGGAATTATACATGACATGTTTTTTATTAGCATATGTATATATAGCATTTATTAGCATACATTTTCATTTTACGCACATACCTATCAATAAAACAATAGACACTGATTGTTTTGCAGTGGTCTTTTAATTCTTTCCCGAGCTGTATATACAGTAGTACCATTCTACCAGTATTTTATAGTATTGGCGAAACAAGTCATCCTCCACTGAGGTGTATACTACCCACCTGGTGCCATAATGCTCAACACTCATCAACCATCATTTACAGGGGTGATTATGGGAATTAGAGCTAGGATTAGGTGATTAGGATGCCATGATGGGAATAGGGGCACACTGGATATTTAGCGGTGACAAAAGCACTAATCAACCTCCTACTCTTTTGAGAAGTGTCATAATAAAATTTGTGAAATTAGAGAATTGTCCAATCAGAAAAACAGCACCAAACACATTGCATTGTCCCCTTGGGCATTGGGGTTTGTAGATTGGTCCCTACTAGCCCTTCAACAACACTTCCAGTAGAAACGGCTTTCCACCAGGGACAGACAAGGACCAACTCTGCTTAACTCCTAAAGCAAGCCAGTGTGATTCAGAAATGATTTAACCTGGGTGCTGGAAAGTAGTTCAGCCCAGGCTTACTCCCAGAGCTTTTGTGTAGCTTTACACCAGATACTTGAAGACAATTTAAGCTGTTATTAGAACAAAACCCAAAACACAAGGCCAAATCTAATCTTGATGCCTACCAAGACGATGGTAAATGTTCCTGAGGCCACACATTATAGTTTTGATTTAAAAGTGCGATTTGTAGAATTTGTTTAGAATTTTGTTGTGAAAACAGATCTACTTTCTCTTTCAGTGACTGGCTTTCAAATGGAATTGCAATGAGGATTTGATGAATTGTGCTTTGACAGTATTTGTCAATGGGCGCTGGTCCATATATAATCAAATTTACTCATTTTAAAAGCTGTGTTTTTGTGTGTGACAAGACGCTGCATTGTGAAGGGAAGCATTGCATATACATACTTTAAATAGATTTTCAAAATATCAAGAAATATATTTTTTTATGTTTGTAAGCTGGTCACTTGAAAAAGAAAGTAGTTCCATTGTAGTGCCATCAGAGCCAGCTCCACTCTGTTTTTCATACAGTCCTCTAATCTGGGACTTTTATATCCTGGTACACCAGGTGGGTCAAAATAATGGTGAGAAAACCAGCAGTCTCTGGCCCTGGTTGGGTAAGATTTGAGTATCCATGCTCTAGGCTGGTGGGCCAAAGTATCTATTTAAAATAGATACAAAAACCTTCAAAGTACAAACAGTGTTTGATTTACTTATTTGTATGTTCCCCAACCTTCTTCACACTGGTTCTCAAAACCTGGGGGCATGCCAATATATATTTTACAGTGATGTTGATCATGTCATTTTACAATATTTGAACTACAAATTAAACATACATTTTAGAATTTTTTGGGCTCCATATGATACCATGCATGATAATCATTGTCACAAAAGTTTGGATTCAACTTATTTAGCTTGTAGCCAAGAGTCTTCTGAATGAAGCACTTCACTGTAGGACAAAGTATGATCCTTTTCAGAAGCCAACATACCAACATAGTACCAGGCAGACTTCAACCCCGTTAGACCTTGAAGGGTTCATTATATTTGAAAAACGATTATTGACTCAAATTAATTTCCATATGTACTGTTGTCTTGATTCGCAGGAGTTGGCAGTGAGTATGCTAAATGTTCTTGAAACAAACAGTAGTGATAAACAACAGTTTTGAGGTCAAACAAGGAAATGGTGTTAGATAACAAAACATTCATTTTCTGTAGGCTACATTCGTAATTGTGTAGGTGGTTGGGGAAATTGAATGAAATAACTTTTTCTATTTTTCACACATAGCTTCACTTGGCTTCAAAAGCTCAATGTGGCCCTCAAGCAAAAAACTTTGCCCACCACTGCTCTAGGCCATCTTGCCACCCCTTTAAATAATGGTGATTGATGTGGGTGTACACTTATCTAGTCAAGGGAGCATAATATACATTTTCTATTACTATTTGGAACTGTTGTCTTCCACTCCGATGATGGTAAAAATGTTTTAAGAATTTAAATCCCACTTTCTAAAACAACAAAATGTCAAACAATCCAAGAGGAAGTGAATGTTAATACGTGATGCAAAGCAAAAAAACATCTATTTATAACAAGGCTAAGTTCTGAAACGCATGACACAATAGACTCTATTTGAAAAATGTAACATTAATAATTACTGTGCTATGCAATAATTCATACTTTTGTAACTGCACTCCTACCCTCACAAACATCTTCAAAACGTAAAAGAGTAAGACATGTAAAACAGTCCAGCCTTGAGATCATGTTGTGTACTGGTTGTTGGGGAAAACTATTCACTTCATTACCACTAGATGGCAACATTGTATGTCTTATTTCAAGTGTGCATGCTAACTTGGGGCGCCCCCCACCGGCCCGCTTTAAAAAACATATATGTATCTGTATATGTATATGTATATATATATATATATATATATATATATATATATATATATACACACACTGTACTCAGCGTAAATGAGTACACCCCAATCAGATGTCTCGGAAAATCATCTTTCTCCTCAGAATCAATACTTTCCATGGGATCCAATACAATAAACGAGTCCAGCAACTCTGGTTTATTAATTGGACATTAGATTAGTCAGTACAAAACAATAAAAACTGAAAGTTTATTAACAAAGTGATTTATGACCATGGTGCAAAAATGAGTATACCCCAATGAAGCTTTTAGGAATTAAACTTGGTAAAATGCTAAATAACTGGAATTCAACAATGAGTTTTACCGACCATCACACAGATTGCGGCAAAATAATTGACAATTAAGGGTGGTATTTAACCTATATAATCTTTTCCCAGTCAATGCTGACAATTATAGCACCACATGGAATAGAAATGTCACAAGTCTTGAGAAAGTAATTGCTTTACACAAGAAAATGTCAGGGCTACAAGACAATTAGTAAAGCATTGCTAATCAGTCAGAAAACATTAGCAAAATATATTAAAAAATTCAAAAAGGATGGAGATGTGGCAAGCAGTCCGAGACGTCCAGGCCATCCACGGAAGCTAACACCTTGAAATTAGTATTTTGTCCTAAGAAGAGAAAATTGGCATGCAAGTTTATCACAGTTAACTAAAGCTGTAGAAAGCCAAACTGGGCTGACACTTCCACGTTTAACAGGAATCAAGATACAACGTATGCACAGGAGTGGCATGCAAGGGTGTCATCCACAAAGGAAGCCACTGCTAAAGCCCATTCACAAAAAAATAAACATTTAGCATTTGCCAGGGCCCATGTTGACAAAACTAAAGACTATTGGGACTCCATACATTGGTTCTTAATGAAGAAGGTTAATCTTTTTTTAACTGATGGCATCCAAACAATATGGCGTCGCAAGTATGGTCCTGAATTCACAGATGTACTGCGAAATACTGAAATAGAAGATGGTAACTTCTCACCACACCCTGGGTCCCCGTGCTTGCTTTCAACTTGATAATTACCCAGAACATACATCTAGGGCCACTGCTGCATTTTTGAGGAAGAACAGTGTGAAAGTGATTCAGTGGCCAATTATGTCACCTGAAGTCAACCCAATAGAACACCAACGGGGAGTTCTGAAAAGACAGGTCGAGCATCATTCTCCATCCAGCATCAAGGCTCTGAAAGAGCTGATTCACCAACTTGTTCACTCCATGTCCAGAAGTGTTGATGCTGTCCTTAAATGATGGAGGCCATAAAACTTACAAAATATATAAAATACAAACATTATGGAAAAACAACCACAACAATAACATGGTTATTTATCAGCAATTTAAACTGTCTGCAATTTAGTAACATTGTGCAATTCTGTAGTTTTTATACTACAATAGCATAATAGAATTCCTTAAATGTAGTTATGGCTTTTGGTTTTAGGGTGCCACCCCAAGATTTTCAGTGGCCACCCTTTTGAAAAGTTTCTGGGGTCGGCACTGCTGAGACACACTTGGAGAGTGGAATCACATCAGCTCATTTTGCCAAAGAACTGGAGCATTATGGATGTGCAAATATTGAAAGATAGTGGATGGATAAGGTGATTACCAGAATCAAAATAAGGATTTCACACAAGAATGTACAACAAAATACATCAAAACCCATATTTTATTTTAAGTATAGCAATACAATGTACATATTAAATAACACTATAATAGAATGCTTTGATATAGCTTTCAACGAAACAAAATATTTTTTTCCTTATTTTTTGTTATTTCAGTTTACAAAAGAGGAAGCAATGCCCACCTGTTTAAAATGGCAAATGGGACAAAATTATTCAGTGACTTACTAGAGCTATTCTATCGCACACTCTGACAACCAAATTGTATATCAGAAAAAAAACGAAGTAATAACTATAATAATATCACAATCACTGCCTTAAAATTAATGAGAGGCGTGAAATTGTATTGGAATGTGATGACAACCACTTGTTCAATGCACAAAGACTTGGTTTCCACGTTTCACCACAAAAGCAATGCAATAAAGGAGTTGAAACCCAAGAAAGAAAAATAGCTTTATATGAAAATATAAAATTCTATGATTATATACCATAGATACAAAGTTTCCAAAGTATGGTTGGTTATAGAAGCAACAAAATATGTACATTGTTTTCATGACACACCAGTAAATTTTGTGTTTCACACAGTGGACACTAGGCTCAGTCAGGAAAATAAAGAGTTAACCTGATGGACAAGACAAATCTGAAAGACTGAAAAAAGCTACTTATTAACAATGCTAAATGCTTTCTGTGACAGAAGGACACGTGTCAGCTGTCCACCCCAAATGTTGGAGAGTTACGACTTCATTTGACAGCCCTCCTTGAAAAGAGATGAAAGGTAAAAAAAGACAGAATTGATGCATCTCTCCACTAATTTTGTTACTCAAAGAGTTTAGTAATTAAATATTACTGCAATGACCTCCTCTGTAGCAAAATGAATTCCTAAATTAACATTGGTGCCAAAATGTCAGCCTGTAAAAAAAAGAAGCTAAAAAAATCCAGAAGAAAATATCAACAGGATCGTCATCACTCATGCAGTCAATATCCTACATGTAACTGAAAAAAGGATTTCAGACCCAAACACAACAATCTTGCTGTTAAGCTCTACTATTTCTCTTAATGATGTACGTCTTTGGTAAAAGTTACAAATCATACGTTTCCTTGATGCTTTGTTGTGATAATCAAACACAAAATATTCTAATAGCATGGTCATTGTGCTGTATAATGAATTCACATTTTCTTTGAAATGCAAATCCCAGGAGTTCTCTTTCAGATGACTACGGGAGGTGTTCATCAAAGTGATTCTAACAGGATATAAAGGGCTGGTGGGAGGACGACAACTGAAACAGGGTCAACGAGGTAATAAATCCTTCTAGGATTCAAAAACCACAGTAAATCTGTCCTTGCTTAGGCCACAAAGTTCCCAACTCACTGATTCCGGAGTAAACACATACAACGGTCATAGCATACAATCAATCATATCACACACAAGCACAGTCAAGCAATGGTGAGGCTTAAAATCTATGTACACAAGGCTGTGAGACTTGGGCGCAGACCTCCGTCCGGACGGACCGGCGGATTAGAAAAATACCTTTACCTTCTGTTCAACAGGAATCTTTTTTCTCAAAGAAGTTCCCACTCACGCCAGCATTACTCTTCATTCAACTTCATTGACTGTGTTGACTATTAGCAGCAAGAAGCAAAACGAACCCCAACTTGGCCAGAGAGGTGTGTAAGTGTGCAGAAAATCAAGACTGGCATTGAATAAGGTTGGTATACTAGTGTGTCACTTGGGAGTCCATTGGGTTGAGGCAAGTCATGACATTGGACAGCTACAAAATCACAATTTATAATGATAAGGATATTAATGTGTACATATCTATATATATATATATTTATATTAAAAAGCATAATATGAATCATACAAAAAAATTATCCAAGTTCACAGTAGCTGTTATAATACCACCTTCAATATTCAAATATGGGTTTGAATCACTAATAGGATGCATAATGATGACAAGGTGATGCGAACAAAAGAAACAACAAACAGAACTAATGACCATTATTGTCTTTAAGTGTGACAGGAAGCAGACAGTTGAGTCTGGCAGGTAATGAGTGATATATGAGCCACATGGGAGAGGAGGAAATGGGAGGACCTCTACTGCAGTGAGCCTCAGTTTGAAAACACCTCCATCCAGCTTCTCTTTCATAAACCAGTAGGAAGCAAACAGAGAACTTGTTTTTCTTTCTTCTCAAATGCAGTCGATTTGAAGCCATTGATATGGAATGTTGAATTGGAGCTTATATGTAGTAGAACAGAGTCGGACGGCTTAGTGTAGGCAGTAACACTGACATTATAGTGCAAACAAGAAAGACAGAAGTGTGTTTCGTTGTGAACTCAAAAACGCAGGTGCAAACGTTCAGTAGGATAACATTAAGACATAACATGGCAAAAAATAAATATCAAAAACTTTTTATCAGTGTAAAAAAGTAATCGGGTTGTTCATTTAACCAAGAGTCTGGCAAAAAAGGCCTCGAAAAGTATTGTCTCATAGTCCTTGACGTTTTACAAAGTAAGTGCCTCTCTTTGTAAGGCCCAGGTGGGCGGTGTTCTTCAGACCAGGGACTCCATACTTTCTGCCTGGTCTGAATCCAACATGGCCAAGGTGCCGTTTCTGTCCATCGACATAATCCCAGAGCCATTCTCCTTGAGGCTGATCAGACTGAGCATAGCTTTATAAAGGTACTGGTACTGATCCTGCAGAGAGACAGAACGTGCAAAACAAAATGGTACAAAGTCTAAAAATACAATTATGCAGGCAATTTACATCGATTTAATCTATACTGTCGCTACACTGGTACACTTACTATGTCTGTGAATACGCCAGGCCTCATGAGGTTGATCATTTTGGCCACCTGATAAACGCCCACAGCGCTCTCACACTCCAGCTGCTGAGACAGAGTAGTTAGGGCACAAAGGGTACCCGCGGACACTGCCCCAAACCTGGGGTACAGGAAAGAGAGCGACAGGGTAATTGAATGGGCTCCAGCTCAGGACAGAACTCAGATGGTTATTTAATTTACCCCTAACAAGGAGAGGAACACAAATGGTTATTTAATATACCCCAAACCAGGACAAGTGATCACATAAGGAACTAAATGTCAGATGCGAGACATAAATGAATTCCATGTGACTGAGAGGGTTCAGACCCGTAGAGTGAGGACGGTTTTCAATGAGAAGTTTGCTGCTTCCATTAAAAACTGTGTCAAGTGTATGGCTATACACAGCCTAACAACCATGTCTACCAGCTAATGAATATGCTGAGAATTACGGCAGGCGTCTTTCCAAAACCTCTGAGGGGGTACGGGCACCATAGTAATGTTACAGAACTGAAATGCTCAATTAGAGTCTTTTTACTTTGGGATGAGACAAGCAATCTTCATTATCCTAATGAATAAACATTACAGAGGCTGCATGTCTTGTCGTTGGGAATGTTTTGCTCATCTCTGCTAATATCTGCCAATGTTAAGAGACGTTCATTATTTGTAATTGTATGGCATATCAGTGTACCTGGGGGTGGAACTCATTACAATTAATATGGTGTGTTGAAAGAGTGTATTGTTGAATAGGGCAGTGGAGTTTTGAATTATCTTTCCACACAACAGGATTGAATTAACATCACGAAAACATGATCATTACATTTTTTGTGTGAGAACTGTTTAAACAAAAAAAAGTCATTTTAGTCTGTTCAGGTGAAATTAATCTTTTGGGAGAACTTCAGAATATGATTATTTAGACCACAGAATGTTCTGGGCTCCAGGCAGTCAAAATATGCTGTGCTGTATATATCAATATGTTCACATTTGTTTCCAAATCCCACACAATCACACTGAGCATGTCAAGGGCCAAAGGAGGTTTATGAAATAAATTAATACAAATACATTTGGAGTTATTATTCAGTTAAATAAACATACACAAGTTGATAGACATGCAATGATTTAAAAATACAATTGTAAATGGAAGCAGGAAGTGGCAGACGTACTCATCATGTACGATGGTGGGCCCATCTCTAGTCATGGCCTCCTCCTTGATGACATTAATGAGTTCAAACGTGCTGCTGATTGGAGCATCAGGGTTGGGCCACTTAGGACACTGGAAGTGACGAACCTCCAGTACATAATCATCCTGAGGGATAGAAAGAGGGATTGGTCTTCAAAAACACAAACTGACTAGCAGACTAAAATCCAGACTGGCTTACAGACTGACTCACAGACTAGAACACAGACTGGCTCACAAACTAAAATACAGACTGGTTTACAGACTGACTGACAGACTACAAAACAGACTGACTCACAGACTAAAACACAGACTGGCTCACAGACTAAAACACAGGCTGGCTTACAGGCTGACTCACAGATTAAAATGCAGACTGGGTTACAGACTCAAACACAGACTGACTCATAAACTCAAACACAGTGTGATTCACAGACTAATGCAGCTTAACAACACACACACACACACACACACACACACACACACACACACACACACACACACACACACACACACACACACACACACACACACACACACACACACACACACACACACACACACACACACACACACACACACACACACACACACACACACACACACACACACACACACACACACACACACACACACACACACACACA